>CANYCX010994157.1:0-21631 GCA_948193385.1 Breynia disticha f. nivosa | reverse complement strand
CCACTATCTCTACATCCTCAACACTTAGCTTTTCTGCTCTAAATCTGTCATACACGCCAGATTAGCCTCACACCCATCTCTGATCAAACTTGCAGCCATTGCTGCAGAAACTAAACAGGAGGGTATAACCCTTCGCTCACCAACAAGTAGAACTCTCTTCTCGCCATCCGCCTCAACCACTACCTCCTTCGCATGGCAATCCACTACTGCTTTGTTTCTAGACAACCAGCCCATACCCAAAATCACTCCGAAGTCAGTCATCCTTAACACTATCAAGTCTGCAATGTAGCTCAACTCCCCAATCCTGAGCTCATAATTCCTCATCACCTTATCTACCATCACTATACCCCCAACTGGCATTGATACAGCTACGACGTACCCCAAAGACTCTACACTACTCCCCAATCGCTCTATGACAAACTCACCCATAAATGAATAAGTCGACCCAGGGTCAATCAAAGCCAATGTATCAAGTGCGAAAATGGAAATCGTACCATTTATCACATCTGGTTTGGCTGCCGCCTCATCATATGTCATAGCATAAACACGTGCCTGAGATGCAGCTGCAGCCTGAGAAGCTCCTCTACCTCTCATAGTAGTGCTCGTAGTCCTGACCCCTCTACCTCTTCCTGCACTAGTAGTAGGGGCTCCTCTGTAATCTGTAACCCTACTCTGTCCTGGGGCAAGTCTTCATTCATCTCTAGCCTTCTCCATACAATATCTGACCCTGTGTCCCGGGTTATTGCAGTAGAAGCATACCGGACGAGTGTCTCCACTAGTGAATCCTTCGCTACTCTACTATCCCGAAGCAGGGGGTCTATAAGAATGACTCCCCTTACTCCCTACTCTGCTCCTCTCTCTGCTGATCCTTCCACTAACACTCTTAGGAGGCTTGAACTCTGTCTTTCTCTGCTCTCCAGTGGCATTGGAAGCACCGAACCTCTTCTGACGTTTCCCTTCTACATAGTCCTCCTCCATCATAAGCTCTTCGGCTCTCAAAGTCATCTCCAATAGTAGCTAATAAGTAGGGCCCTTCATAGCAATCTTGGTGCGAATATTAAACCACAACCCTCTCTCAAACCTATCCCTCCTATGTCTATCCATGGCTACATCCTCTGGAGCATAACAAGAGAGTCGGGTGAACTCTGCCTCATACTCAACAATGGTCATCCCCTTCTATTTTAGCTCTAGGAATTCTATCTTCTTTTTGCAACGATAGTGCTCTAGGGTATATTCCTCTGCAAACTCTGTCTGGAAGTCAGCCCAAGTAAGTGTAGGAGGGTCACTCTGGCTCCCGGGGACTGCCTCGCACCAATACCACGCATCCTTCTCCAACAGTGAGGTGGCATACCTCAATTTCTGCTCGAGAGTGCACCTACACCAATTAAGGATCCGCTTTGTCTATCGAAGCCAATCCTCAGCTTCAGCAGGATCAGTAGTCTGCTCAAATGTCTTGGCGCCCTGCTTGCGAACCTCAGAGAAATTCCTGTCAATATGGAGGCCCTCCCTCTGCTGGCGTCCCTGTTGTGCCCTCGGCTGGCCACCCTACTAGCCACGCTGCTGGCCTCCCTACTAGCCTAGCAGCTATAGTATTATCGCGTGATAGAACTAGGCATGTGCGGGGTCAAAGGGTATAACACTGATTGGAAATGGTGTGCCCCCAGGTGCAAATGGTGCGCCCCCAGGTGCAGGTGGTGCTCCGTGTCCTGGGACTGTCCCTGTACCTGCACGGACTCCAGGGACTCGACGGTAACCTCATGTGATACATCCTCTATAGGCTCCAACCTATGCAAATCATTATTTGAAAACTTTAGTTTCATGAAATATGATGCAATGAAAACAAGTTTTTTTCACAATCCTGAGGGAATCTAATCCTTGCTCTGATACCACTAAATGTGACATTTTTGTAAAGTTCCTTTTTCAACAAATCCAAATTTTCGCACCCATTTTTTTTCTTTTTCTTTTAAATCTCAACACAAAACAATTCAAGAGAATTGATAAATAAATATAGATATATAGAAAGAGTAGCACATGCATTTCCTTAAACCAACCTCAATACAAAATAAATGTCAAATATGCGGAAGCATATGATTTTTGGTTCAAAAGAATGCAAATGCTAAAAGCCTATACTGACATGTGTATGGCTATACAAAATGCAAAAGTATAAATCTCCAAAATCCCTAGGAACCGACCTATCAGGAAGGTATCACACGCGCGAGCTCTGCTAAAAGATATCTCAGCACCAGCTACTGTCGATCTGCACACATATACACAGCAAAATAAAGGTGAGTATAAAGAATACTCAGTAAGCGCATCCTTATAGTTATTATGTTGTATGCGCAAGGGAACCTTCGGTTAAATACGGTTGTGCCCGCGTGACAAAAGCCGCATTCGTGCCTAACAATTCCCACAATTTAATCATCAAGTTTTTAATACATTCAAGTTAGGTCATATTCCATTATTTTAGTTGTTAAACATGTTCAGGAAACCATCCTATATCATTTGTATACTTTAGGTATGCATTAGTGTGTTATTCAGGCTAAATTTTAGGTTCTGGACCAAATTAACGTATGTTTAGGCTCACATTAACGTACGTTATTCATTACCTATTCTACAGCCAAGAATAACGTATGCTAACCAAGGATTAACGATGTCAAGGTCATTAATGTACGTTATTTCTTCAAATAACGTACGTTAATTGCTCCAGGTGCATTCTGTCCGAATTTCCTAAGTTTTCCTCATACATACACTTATCATTTCACATTAAACATACCAAACAACCCTCAAGACATCCACACAAGTCTATTATACATCATAAACATCATATTTAGCCTTTTAAAACATATAAATAACTCATTACATCCAGATCAAACCACAATCATGAACATCCATACCATCCACACAAGCATAAAAAAAATACCATTCTACAACTCATACATATTCCCAATAACATACCTTATCAAACAAGCCATTATAACATTCTTGGTAACTTAACCAACATGTCATTTATCATCAACATAACCATAAATCATTCAATACAATCAACATGCACATAGAATATCAAGGTTACAATCTTACCCTTAACATAAACATAGATCATTCTTTACATATCTCATACGCAACATAACCATCAACCTCAATTACATCAATTTGCAACACATTCACCCAAAGAATAAATCATGAATGCATTTGTATGCAAATGCTGAAATGCAACATACAATGCCATGCTCCAGAGTCTTCACATCTCAAGAGAAAGTCCATTCTCTTTTGTGCATATTGGCCACGAGGCCCCTATTTTAATTGCGCTTTGGCCACAAGGCCCTATATCATATAAGAGAGAGTCCACTCTCATTGGGCATATTTGGCTACGAGGACCCTGTTTTCATATAAGGAGAGTCCACTCCTTTCGTACATAATTGGCCACGAGGCCCCCATCATGAACATACATAGGATGCTCATGCATATGTCAGAGTGCAATGCCATTATAACATTCCTTAATGTAAGTTCAAACATGCCAAGTTTCATTCACCATCAAGCCATAATATTTCCACAAGCACTCTTAACACAAAACCCATTTTTCAGCAACATAGTCATCAAACATATACCATCCTTTGATCATAACTCTTATAGACACATAACATATGGCATCCTTTCATTAAGCTAACATATGTATAAACCATTCTAAATAGTAAACATCCATATGCATAACATACCCTTATATGTTTCTCAAGTCACCATTCAACTCAACATTGCATCAATGAAACATTATACATACAAAAATCACACAATCATAAGCAAAACACAACAAGTAAGTGGCAAAAGCACTTACCTCGGGCTCCGAGATTCAATCCGTCGCCTGATTCTTGTGTCGGATTCCGAATGTCATTACCTACACACATATAATCACATTTATGATTATTTAGCACACAATGTACTTTATTTCTACCTCCTATACGGATTTCTACCCAAAATCCCAAAACATCCCTAAAATCCTAATCTCTTAAATCTCACCAAATCGTATGTTCTAAGGTTAAAGGCTTATAGAATCATGTTTTATATTGAAAACTTAACAAAACCTTACCATATGTACCTATTTTCCATCACATTTCAGCTCGAGATTGAGGATTTACCTTGATTCCTGTTACTTTGAAACCTAGAGGGAGGAAGGCTCGATTTTGAGGCTGAATGTTGTGTTAATCTGCTAGAAAATTGAGGTTTGTTGGTAGGTTTTATGTTTGAGAGGTCAGGGAATGATGGGTTGGAAGTTGGGAGAGTGTTTTGGTGGTTGGGAGGGAGTTATGTCCTGCTTTAAATGTGTTTCAGACATTTAATGACATGTCCAGAGTCCTAATAAGGTATGTTTGCTGGCCAAATTAACGTACGTTAACAAAATTCAATTTTTTGGGCTGCCAAGATGAATAACGTATGTTATTCCATAACAGGCTGCAACACTTAGCCATTTTTGTCCTCTTTCCACTCCGAACATACCCGTATGCTTACATGCGCTTAGCCCTAATATAATCCTACCTTATTCCATATTAAACAGACATTTTTTGGGGCGTTACATGTAAAATGGTTAGTTAAGAGGCTAATAGGGTTGGTTTGACTTGCCTTGAAGTTGTATGAAATTTGTATGTATGTAACTTGACTTGAATATGGGCAAAGTGCTTCTAGAACACATTAATGTACGTTATTTGTGTCAATAACGTACGTTAATGTAGTGTAATGTGCGTTGAGTGTAGCTTAACATACGTTATTCTTGTCTAGAAATTTTGGAAAGTTGCTGATGAATAACCTACATTAGGGCCAGAATAAAGATACGTTAATTGTGCCCAAAAACCTAGTTTTAGCCCGAATAACATACTAATGAATGTCTGAAGTGATATAATGATCTATGATGATTCCCTAGCACATAAAACACCTAAAAGAATTGTTTGCAACATGGCAACAGTTCAGGGAATTTAGGCGCAAATATGGCATCGTGTTCCACGAGCATGCCCTTGTTGGCTGAAGGTTCCCCTGCACCTCATCTTAACAACACTAGGGTTATTGCTTACTGAGTATTTTATGTACTCACCTTTTGTAAGTTGTTGAATGTTGTGCTTAGTGACAGGGATTAGTGACGGGACTACATTTTCGACAAGGCTAAGCGGTGCGATATTGAAGAAGGTCGAGCTCTTAGATTATGATTTATTGTAGGTCTATACCATTGTAGTGTAGACGAAATTTATAAACATGGCATGTAAAATGATTTCCATTGCTTCCGCATTTCGCTATTTGTTTGTGTATGTCCAACCTTTATCTTTATCAAATGATTTGAAAACTATTTTCTAGTTTCTCTCTCTCGCATAACTTATGTTTCAAAAGAAAAAAATGGTTGCCAAAATCTGTATTTACTCGAAAATGAGATTTCTAAAATTAGATTCCACACATTCGATTTAATTCGCATCATTCATGTCTTTCCTCAAAACCTTCCAAAGATCATACACAACATATAACCACTTCATAACACACAAATCAATCATAGCTTTAGGCCATACACAATTCACATTAACTCATTATCTAATGAATTGCCCATACATCCTAAAAGATTAACCAAACCAATACATATTTCATCACATCATTAACTCACTAAAAAACTCATATTCAATTATTATATGCATCATTCAAGCACATCATATTTTCTTTTGTGACCCCCAATGACACATCAAGTTTTGGGTTCACAAATCCCACATTTTTACAAACAAACATGAAGGAATGATTTAGGAAACAGTCAACACAGGCCATTTCCTAGCCCATTTTGTTGCAAACGGTTTGTGAAAAACATTTCGCAAAGTGTTTCGTTTCAAATTTTGGTTTTTGGAACAATTAAATCGTCAAGAAGCATTGAACTGGTTGGCAAACAGTTTGCCTAAACTATTTCTCTGCCCATTTGACCTGATAAAGTTGCCCCTTATAGGCAAAAACTCATCCAAAACATTCAAAACCCCAAAGCACATAACCCACACATAATATCCACATTACTCACATAAGCTCTTACAATATAGATGTTTATATGACACCCTAACATGCATTCAACACTAACATCATGCATTTTAATCTTTCATGCAATAGCACCAACAAAGTAACATTGACTTTGATTTCCACATACTTAATCACATTTTTCTTATAATATCACATGCACTAATCCATATCAAGAACATTTCACCATCATACCACATCTCCAATACATAGCCAACGATCAAGTTCCTCACATGCTCAAAAAACCCACCAAGCCATTCAAACTAAACATTCAAACACACCGCATGACATCATCATTATAACCTTTATTACTTTAGTTCTTTTATATTCTCAATTTTTAGCAAACCACATCCACATTATCACATATCAAAAATTTTCAATCAAACCATATCATAATAAGCATTTAAAGTCTTATCAACATCATTCTACCTCATGCTATATTTTCAATTCATGCCAAACAACAAGTCTATCATATATACACACATCATCAAACCATACATTTTATTCATGCAAAGCAACCAATCCATCATTTATACACACATCATCAAACCATACACTTAACACATACTTATAACATGAGATTAACACCAATTATAGTTAGCCCTACAGTGGCTACCAATAGTAACTTAGTGACGGATAAACACTCACCTCGTCGGTCTGAGCTAGGTGTGCCTCTCTAACAAATCATACCAACTCCTCGCTTTTGAATTGTAATTATAGTTGTATGCATTTATCAATAAGCATTCATAGCAACAATCAATTCATTTCATCGTTTTATATTAAGTGTTTTCCTTTTATTACTTTAGAATCTTTTTCTTTAATCTATGTGTTTCTAACATATAAACATGTCATTTCTCTTAAAAGCTCCCACCTTTACTTTTCTAACTTACCAACATAACTTAATTTTTCATCCATATTCTCTATGCCATTCAAGTTCCCTTCTCACTTTGTTTGCTAATTCATTTTAAATCATCTTATCCACTCTCATCTACCCACCTAAGATTCAACAATAACACCCAAGTTCGAGACTACCTTCAAGACACCTCCAAAGAACCACACATGTAGTCCCTCAACAAAATTAACACACAGATCAACAAAATATGTGTACTAGCATAAGGATTTTAGGTTCACCTCTTTCTTCTCAGTCAGATGAAAATCTCACAAAATGGGAAGCACTATGTTAATCAAGACCTATGTTTAGCTCCTTAAACTTGCATTCTCTTAAAGAAATGATGAAAGAATTAATTTCTTGATTCTTAAAGGAAGGGTCATGACTATGGAGAGGAAGAAAGAGGATGGCTACCATTTCATTAGGGTTTTATAAAATAAAAACTCTTTCCTTTAAAAAGACTTAATCAAGAATCCTAAATCTATTAGGATTAGGATTTATTTAAAAAATAAAATCTTCCTCTTATCTCTCCATTAGGTTGCCATTTTTGTTGAGAGAAAATAGGAGATTTTATTCTCCTTTTATCTATCCTCTTTATCTTATCCAAGATAAGACAATGTCTCCTTTTATTGCTCCACTTTTCTCTCTCTTATGTCTTAATTAAAGACATCATATCCACCTGAATAATCTTTGTCTTAAAAGCATATTAAAGTTATCAAATATATGCTTTCATCCATTTTAGGCCCAATTACCAAAATTGGCCCAAATTCCTAATCTGACCCCATACCCTAATTTTGACCTAAGGTGAAATAATTCCCTTTTTAATTTTCCATTATCTGCATGCGATCTGTAGGGCAATTTAATAATGGTAATGAATATAATAATTCATAAATCATAGGTGGTCACTAGTAAGACACTATGATCATCCAAAATTAAATAGCTGATGAGATGTGTCAGCAACCTTACTAGAAGTCAAATTCTTCCTTTGACCTTCGATATCATGATTTGCATACCCAAACATCCTTATTTAGTGCAAAATCACTTTCTTGATTCTATGACAAAATTGATAAGTTTGAATGAATGACATAATCATTCCATTTGGGTGCGGCCACACTCTTCCCAATCTTGCCTATCAAGCGGCTAGTGATATCTTCTCTCATTTTCATGTGAGGGTCAAATTCCTTCACTTCACGTATGTCAAAGTACACTAAGAATCACAATATAAGACATAGTGATTTTTGGTCTAAGGACAAATATTTGACATTACAAATAATGATTGCTCTCCAATTACAATTTCCCACATTGTACCTATGAACTTTGTTAGATATCCCATATCTGTGACCCATAGAACATGATCAACTACAAGCTTCATACTAGTCTTAATTCATTTCTATTCCCATAAAAACAAGTGACTAGAGATTTTTAAAATTTTAATCTTAAAACTTTTAGGTTTTACTATCAAGCTCCTCAACCTTGATACCTCAAGTGTTTAATCAACATTCTTGGATAGTTTTATCATACACGTGCCATAAGTCAATACATGAACTGATAAAACAATGCCTCATAATTTTTATTAATTAATAATAAAAAGTTACAAATAATGTAGTGGGCTAAGGGTTACAATAACATATTATTCTTATTATTAATTAACTTTTATATGATATATTTGAGGGTGTTACACACAGAGTTACATAGTTTCCTCAGAATGGCTGGCTATTATCATAGATTTGTGGAAGGATTCTCAATTATAGAACCTCCACTGACGAAATTGCTTATAAAGAATGTGCCTATTTAGTGAAATGAGCAATGTCAATAAAGTTTTAATGAACTAAAGTACAAGTTAGCCATAACACTTGTCCTTATGATCCCTTTGAGTACAGGAGGATTCGTTATTTACAATGATGCTTCATATCAAGGACTAGGTGTGTACTCATGTAGAATGGGAAATTTGTTGCATACGCCTCTAAACAACTCAGACTATATGAAATAAACTACTTGTTCATGATTTAGAACTTACTATGGTAGTATTTCCTATTAAGATATAGAGAAATTATCTATATGGCGAGACATTTCAGATTTATACAAATAATAAAAGTTCAAAATACTTGATGACCTATAAAGTGTTGAATATACGACAAAGAAGGTGGTTAGAGTTATTAAACGATTATGATTGTTCAATAAAATATCATCCTAGAAAAGCTAATGTGGTTACTGATGCACTGAGTAAAAAGTCTAGTGTTGCTTTATCTAGTTTACAGTTGACACATTTGATGGATTTATTAGCTTAAGAAGCCTGAAAGCAAAGCTAGAAATATCTAAATTAGGAGTGTTAATAGCTACATTGATGGTTCGACCAATGTTATTACAAAAGATACAAACAACACAAAAGCAAGATGATGAGTGCATTAAGATAATTGAACAGATTGATTAGGGTGTCGAGACTCTATTTTAGTTGGTAGATGAATTGCTAATGCTGGGACCTTAATTATATGTATTGAGTATTGATGGTATTAGACAAGAGAAACTAGATGAAACACATAATGGTCCATATGCTATGCATCTTGGTATGATAAAGATGTATCATACTCTGAAACAATACTATTGGTGGTCAAATATGAGAAAAGATCTACCTGAATTTGTAGCTAGATGCCTAATATACCAGCAAGTGAAGTCTGAACAATAGGAACCAAAAGGCAAACTACAGTCATTGCCTATTCTAGTCTAGAAATAGGAAAAGATAACTATGGATTTTATGATAGAACTACCGCGTACTCAGTATGGTAAAGATATGGTTTGGGTAATTATAGATATATTAACCAAATCTGCACATTTCTTACTAATTAAATTTGGGACCTTTCAAGAACAATTGGTTGATTTGTATATTTGAGAGACAATTCGATTATATGTTATTCTTATATCCATAGTATCTGATAGAGAACCAAGATTTACTTCCAGATTTTGGCAGACCTTGCAGAGTGACTAAAGTATTAAACTAAACTTATGTACTACTTTTCATCCACAAATAGATGGACAGACTAAAATAATTATACAGACATTAGAAGAGATGTCACGGTCTTGTGTACTGGCAATTTAAGGTATTGGGATAGATACATACCGCTAATAGAGTTTGCTTATAATAATTAGTACCATAATAGTATTGGATTGACACCATATGAAGCTCCATATAGACAAAAATGTAGGAGTCTGATATACTGGACAGAGAAGGGGTAGGGATATTTGAGGGACCTAAACTGGTACAAGAAACTGTAGAAAAATTAGAGCTGATCAAAAGTACGTTAAAACCTACACAGGATAGAAAAAAAAGTTATTACGATAAGAACATAAGAGAAAATAGAATATGAAAAAAGTGAAATGTTCTTTTTGAAAGTATCACCCTAGAAAGCAAAATGAGATTTGGTTATAAGAGAAAGTTAAATCCTAGATACATTGGGCTGTATAAAATTATAGAGCAGATTGATCCTTTGCCCTATAGACTAGATTAACCTCCAAATTTAGCATAGATTCACAATGTTTCCATGTGAGTATGCTTAGGAGATACAGATCAGATCCTACTCATGTTATCCAGAATTAGAGGCACAGATAGTAGAGACTCTAACATATACTGAGGAACCAGTACAGATTGTGGATCACTAAATAAAATAGTTAAGAAACAAATAGATTCTTATGGCAATTTTTCTTTGGAAACATCATAACATGGAAGAAGCAACAAGGGAGACAGAGGACAGGATGAGACGAGACTACCCATAACTATTCAATGGTAAGTTTTACATATTAAGTTATTTCATTTTCGTATAATAATACATAGAATAAATAATAACAAAGATTGATATAGGATAAATAGGATAAAGATACTAATAATGGTAAATAGAAATGAATTTTAAGGATGAAATTCTATAAGAGGGGAAGATTTGTAATGTTCCCATACTAAAATCCTATAATTAGTAAAATGATTAACATATTTAAGAGCAAATTAGATAAATAACTAATAAGCTATGTTAATTGTGAGCAAATATATAAATAGTATATATCAAATATTTATATGAATTGTTAGAACTACTAAAGTGTGAGATTCATTGATGTGACGTGTAGGGGTTGCACATATATTACGATACTACTAGTTGAAGTATTTTGGGTGATTTTAGCATTATTATTAGACGAGAATTATATACTAAGCAATTGTTTATAGTTAATAGTAAGGCACGTGCTATAGGAGACTATGTGCGGTGATCACAGACTTCACGTAGTGTTCACGACAATGTGTAGTCATTATGCGGTTTGAGAAATAAATGTGTGGTGGCCACAACCATGCATAATTGACAATAAGCATGCATACTTTGATAATCGGGCAGATTTGGGGAGAGATCAGAAATTGAAGCTTGAGTTGCCATCGTAAGACTAATAAAAGGAAGCAATAGAAAAAATGCAATATAAAAGATTGAGAGAGGAGTTGAGAGAATTGAGAGAGAGATTATGAAAGAAAGAGAGTGTGTTGCGAGAGAGAGGGAAACATGAGGATTAAGAGAATTTTCTCTAAAAAATTAGCTAGGAATATACGATAGAGTTTAGAATTGAGCTGGGATCATTTTGTTAAATCAGTACAGGAAATCCATAATAATAATAATAATAATAATAATAATAATAATAATAATAATAATAATAATAATAATAATAATAATAAATTAAAACATTAATTAATAACCTAAAAGGTTGTGGTCCAAAAATACCGAGTTTTGGACAAAAAATGACGAGGTTTGGCATCAGGAAAGACCATGTAATTGATTTTAGGGGAGTACGTACAGTCCTATGAAAGTACACGTGGTGGCGCTGACCGTGCGTAGTCTCTGGCTGTCACACATACTTTGTTGATCTGTCGATTTAAGACACTTTCAACCCTAAAGCTCGATTTACACTTAAGAACATTAAAACCTATCTCTAAGCCTGTAATTGGGTTGCATGAAGGTGTATAGAATTCCTTTAAGCTAAAGAAGGAATCTAGGTGAATTTTTCCCTATTAAACCTATGTATTTCCATTTTAAGAGCATGTAGAAATTTGTATTTTTTGTAGACTTTGAAACCTCAAAGATTTTGCTACTGGTATGAAACATCCTAAACTTATTACCTATTTAATCATGTTATTACTATTCATTTAATAATAAATATGTGAATAATTTAAAACTTTTCATATTTGCATATAAGAGAATACAACCCAGCCTATAGCTCGATCTAGAACACAACTCATATTAGTGTAATACGTCCCATGGGCACGACCCCATATTATACTACCACGTTCCTATTCATCTGCAATACAATACTCATATTTTTAGGCATGTTTTGTATGCATCTATTGTACCCCTGTATATTAATCTAATATCAAATGGGATAATTCAAATATAAATATAACAATCATATCATAATTTCATATAATCATATCATCATATCACATAACATCAGACAAATGTCTGTCTATATACATTTATATGAGTATATAGAAATTTGCCTGTAGAGAGAGGCTGAGTAGCAGCAGCTAATCCACTTGTTGGCTTATCTTCTATGAACCTTTATTCATTACCTGATCCTGAAACAAAATATACAATCATAGTTGGTGAGTTGCGGGTTCAGTGAGTAATCATCTATGATTATTTAATATTTTATAATATTAACAACTATGTGAATTGAAGTCTATATTAATACACTTATTCTTTATTCAATTCTAAATGCTATATTTGCATTAGCTATTATTTTCTTATTCCTATATCAGATAACTTGATTCATTTACTTGTAACTCATTTTCATCGATTTCATATTACTGTGATCGTAAATTGTAATCATAGTAATCATATATATATATATATATATATATATATATATATATATATATATATCATGCAATGTATAAAGATTAATATCATATCTCTGTATATACTTCCTCTCAAGTATGATAGATGATATAATCACCAATCAGTCACCACCATATATATTACCAGCATATCAATCATCACCAGTATCGTATATTAATATCATGCATATAATCAATAATAATCACTAATATGTCTGTATGAATTCATATGCAAAATTGTTCACATACCTGTTCGTATTGCATTTCATATATCATATTTCTATTTTCCTCTTATTTCATATTTATGTGTGAACATTCAATTGCATATCTTTATAAAATCATATATGAAACTATTAACCGTATTTTGCTAAGTATACGATTAAATTTATAGATAAATTAGTCTGTAGGAAGTCATGGAAGATCATATACTTCTTTAAACATATCTTATTAGTCTGTGTTTTTCTAATCATATATTCTGTGTTTCTTTTGGACGAATATCGATGATTTATTATTTCTGATTCACTCTGAACAATTATATATTTATTTGTATATGACTTTACAATCCTTATATGATTTATTCATGTATTCATCCTAACTATAGTTTCTTAAGATCCTTAATGGAATTTCATCTATAACTATACTTTTTCTATCATAGCATACCAGTCATCCATATGCACATTCTTCTATTTTCTATAAGTAAATAAATCGATCTTTCAGTGATTTACATCTATGCATCATTCCATCTCAATAAATAATCAACATATAAAGCACTTCAACTATTGCCATCGTGGCATATGTCTAACCCCTGCATGCCAAATCAACAAATCCCACACTCTAACCGTTCTAACAGTTCACATGTAATCAATATTTTTCAATCATCGCATACAATCAACATAGCATATCCTTTAATTATATTTTCTTTATGTGATCACACATATAACTATATTTAAATGTGAGTCTGGATTACTCACCCGTATATCTCTAATATCTTAAGATCCTCTAAACTTCGATCCTGGTACTGTCAACAAGGAAAATCGGTCTATACATACGAACGACAATCCTATAATTCCATACTATTTCAATGTAACAATTCTAACCAACATATCTATATAAATTCCTAATAAACTATATGTAACTTCGTCAATTTCTTACTGTTTTCTCCATGGAAATTCTTGAACCGATTATACCAATCAATAACCTACTCAATCCTACGATCCATTACATGTTCCTAGCTCAATTTCTAGCTTAATCACTTAAATCTCTTTATTTTTCTCTCATTCTCTCTCTCTCTATTTATCGCTGCTCTCTATTTTCCTTTCTATTTCAATTTTCTGCTCAAAATGGTCTTATATAAAATGTTATAGTCAGCATGACCGTGACGATATAAGCAAGGGTCGTGTCGGGTACAGACTTTCTACCCTTACTTCAATTTCCAACTTTTTTTTCATACTTGACAACTCAGTACAACCTATGTCTAAATCAAATTGACTTGTGCTAGCCAACATGACCAAACTTCATCAACACAGTACTCATGTTGATTTTCATTTCTTAAAAATTCATTCGTGTTCATATTTGAACACAGTCATGCTCCTTTTATCTTAATAGTAGACGACATGCTCGCTGTATTATTGCCTGAATTTAACCTATATAAATTCTAAATCTGTTTCATAAATGTTCTCACCTATAGTATAACTCCAACATACTCTAAAATGCAATATATTCAATTTATACTCAATTCATATGTTTATTTTGCTAGTTATAGACTATTGAAATAGGAATGTTATAATGTACCTATTTTGGGAATTCTTAGATGTTCTAAAAATCTCTCTGTGTCATCTATAGGTTTGTATAAGTTCGAAAAGCTAATTCTGTTTCTAAATGATCAAAAACCCAAGTTAAAGTTGGAGGTTTGATGTAGGAATTAAGAAATGGAGTGGAATTGGAGTGCTTGCTAGTAAGGCTTGTTTAGCTCGAATTTACGAGGTAAGTGTGTACCTCGACACAAACTTATCCATGTCTATTCTATACATGGGTAAGTATATTTGGCTAAGTTGTGTGCGTATGATGCTTGTGTGTTTATGATTGAGTGCGGTTGAACGTGAAATGCAGATAACGCCACTTGTATGCATAATATATGGTTGGAGTACCATTATTGTGGTTGATCAGATTGTGATGTTGGTTGAGTGAAATAATATGTACAGAGAAAATGATGTATGTTGTGACTTGTGCATGATCTATTATGATTTGAGTATACGTGAATGTTATGGATGCTGGTTGATAATGCATTGATCATTTAATCGTATGTTTCTGTGTGTGATATGATATGTGTATGTTTGGTATAATTAAGTGCTTAATCTTATGTTATCTTGGGTGTTATGACATGTGGATGTTTGGTGCGACTAATGTGATTTTAAAATGGTTGTTTGTATGGAAAAGATATGAAATGAACTTTTGGATGAAGGAAATGAAGTGTTAAATGAATGAATGTTGGAACGCTTGATTTATGTTTGATACGGGTATGTTCGCATGTGGTTAATATGTTGGGTATTGGTTGTGTAAGATATTAATGTGAATGAATTTCTACCGATGGAAACTAGTGAAAGAAAAACATGAATTTATGTAGGGGATGAGTATTGGGATTTATTGTGATTTGTTTGATTTGGCAAGGGATGTGATTGAGAAATGAAAATGCCGAGAGATATGCTTTGTACATTAAGAATTCCTATTAATTATGATTTTTATGTGCATTTCATAACCATAACATCAAAATGCACAATGTATTTGAGGAGCAATGGGCTCATAGGCACATAGAGTAGCAAGGGGCTCGTAGGAATCATAAATGGAGAAAATGGCTCAAACAAAAAAAGGGAGTAAAGGGCTCAAACAAAAAAGGAGCAAATGACTCAAATGAAAAAGGTAGCAAATGGCTCAAATGAGAAAAAATAGGAGCAAATGGCTCAATTATATTAAAGGATCAAATTGCTCACAATGATACATTCACACATTGCATATCGTGTATTATATACATCTCATTATAATTTGAGTTATGTGTAGTTGAGATTAAGTGTGAAGTTGTGTTAATAAAATGAAAGGATGAATTTCCTTAATTAACTGGTGGGGCAAATGGCTTATATTTATGAGGGGAAAATGTTCCAAATTAATGTGGATCAAAAGCTCATATTTATAAGGTGAAAATGTCCTAACTTATTATGAAGCAAATGGTTGAAAATGGAAAGGAGCAAGTGGCTCAAATTTACGTATGATCTTGTGGTTTGAAAATTGTACTTTTGGTATAATGAGTGTGTGTGTGATAAAAATTTTGTATCTTACTTTATGAGGTTCTAAGGATTAAATCCTACATTAATTAATAATGATTTACGATCCTATCTTTGGTGTGGAATTACGAGTGTTAAATTACTATTTTAAAGTATGTTGAATGTTTGTGAGTTTTTATGACGGAGAATGAATTGCCTTCGGGTGTTGTGTCCCTAAATTTAAAGTTGCTATGCATTAAATTTTTTTAGGATTAAGTATGTTGACTTATGAGTTTCGATGAAATAAAATTTTTAGAGTAGTTTGCTTATTTCTATTTGTATCCTTGTTGGAATTGTTGGTGTTGGATTTCCATCTTATAGGTTGCTTAACATTGCTGAGTGTTTATTGTTCAGAATGGATTGTACTTGTTGAAAATTGTGGATGAGTGTATGATTAAAAGGAAAAATTCATAAATGACCCAACTTATGTATGGTCAATTATTATTCAATGTTTTCTAGGTGTCTAATGGTTTTGTTGGTATTAACCATGTGTAGTATACTGCACATTGGAGTGTCCACAACGTGTAGTATACATACCATAGCATGTACTCTCCTTTCTTCAGCCATTTTCTCTTTTTATGCTTAGTTCATATCAAACATCCATTAACTTGTACTTAACCACTCATTTTCTTCATTTTTTCAAGTAAATTCTTAATTTAATTAATTATTTTAATTATTCTATTAATTATAGGGTTTTAAGATGAGGGTTTTACAATGGGAATAATAGATGAATTAAGATTAGCATGCTCTTTCTGATTTAGTAGATTCGGTTCTACAGAACATAAGGACATGAGATGTTAGTAAAAAATCATGGATACATGTCTAGGACATGGTATTTGGTTTAGATTTGCCAATGAGAACAATTATATGGTTTAGAGTCATAAGTATTTCTCATGTGCAAGTCTTACATCAGAGTTCTTAGACCTTAAATATTTACGAAACTCTATATGGATTTTTGTATACTTTAAAATATGCCTAACATGCCCGTAAAAGGGTGATAAGAATGTTTATGATTAGGTATGCATTGATTCATGTTAGAGAGGATGAGAGAAGTGAAGGGATTCTATACTCTCGAGGACAGAGAAGATTCCTCGGTCACTTGATCAGCGAACTGAAAAGAGTCTGGCCACACCCAAATGAAAAAATGAGTTTCATTATTAATCTGAAAGGATTCTGTGTCACTGGAATATCAAGAGAAGGAATTCAAAAAATAAGGATGATTGTTTCATGCCTTATGTAATTCTGGCATTGAGGGTAAGGAACTATGTAAGATTGCTTCAGGTCAAACGGGTCTCACAACATCCTCATTTAGATTGGATTGTCATAGCATTTTGCTAGAGTTTGTTTATAATATTTAGGACTTAATTATTCCTAATGCCAACTTTAAATGGGCTTATAAGATCGCACACAAAGGCTAGGTTTGAAAAGGGCAAAATTGGTATTTCTAATTTTGGATGAATATTTGGGCCATATTAAGGACAAATATATGAGGTATGAAAATGTCTAATATGGAAACATAGTACACGGATATTCCATGGTTAATTCTAATTATGCACTAATTAGGAAGTTAGTCATGAAGATGAGAATCCTAGTTGGATAAGGATTAGGACACGTTTGGACATATTGTGTCCAAAAATCTATGCCTTGTAAGAGGAACTATTGTCTTAGTGATCCATTATAATTATTGGCTTAATCCTAATTGATTTAAGATTGAAAGTTTGAATTTAAATTAAAGTGGAATGTAAGGCTAAAATTAGGAGATTAG
Source organism: Breynia disticha f. nivosa (assembly GCA_948193385.1). Lineage (NCBI taxonomy): Eukaryota > Viridiplantae > Streptophyta > Magnoliopsida > Malpighiales > Phyllanthaceae > Breynia > Breynia disticha. Next base: position 3,785 of record CANYCX010994157.1, on the reverse strand, counting down.
ATAAGATTAGGATAAGGATAAAGTTAAAGATAAGATAAAACACATTTAGGACATATTTTGTCTTAAAAAGTGTCCAAAACATGTCCAAAACATGTTCCACATTAAAGATAGACTTTACAACTTTTCTTAATTATCCTAATCTAATCTAAATAGGATTTGAACTCAAATTTGAGTTCTTATCTAAATGATTTTCGGCTAGGATAAGAAGGGAAGATAAGTGCAAATCGATTAGGTTTTAAACTTTTCTCTCTCCTTTAGGACTCTTAACATGTGGCTATAAAAGGAGACACGTCCTCCTTTATTTTTAATGCTTCTTGGCCGAAATTATGATTCCCCAAGGTGAGAAAAAATTCGTCTATATTTTTATTATTACTAACCGTGTTGTCGTGAATGCCATATAGAGCTAGCACTCAACCTTTTTACAAAGGACTAGTCATGTTTGTGCGAGCATAGCTTCTTTGTGACACGAGCTTTGTAGACATGAAGGTTGTATAGGCTGGTCTTATATAGTAGTTACGTAATTTATTTCCACCTCAAGCCATTCTAGCATCCGATTTAAGGTACGAAACCTAAACTTTTGGCTAGTTAATGCATATGGTGTATGGATCTTGGTTCTTAATTTTGTTGTGGCTGTTATTGATTGATTTTTGCAAAGAATTCTACTGTGCCAATTTAATTTTAGTCCTAAAGAAACCTAACAATGTTATCTTTGCAAGATCTACTGAAGACGTTCTCCAATGAGTTAAAAAATAAGTGTAACTCCAAAGAAGACGTTAAATTTTCAAGATTCACTTGTATAAGTTAATTACTTCTTAGCTTCCACTTTTCGTGTCACTCTTAACGTGTTTGAAATTTCTCAGTTAAATACTTCAAACACCAATAAAAAATAAAAAATCCTTCAATAAGTAGTAACAAGTTTTGAATTTATCATCTTTGAAAGATGAAATACAAAACAACATATTTAAACATGGTACACTTCTCACTTAGGGGAGTTTGTTAAAGTGTACAATCCAAAGTACGATACTTTGAGTAATCAAAATATTCTGCTAATAAAAAATCTCAAATTCATGTTTAAAATTTCACTTTAGCTTACCAAATATTTGAATTCTTAAGAATTCTAATTCTTAAGCTTATTCCTAGCCCTTGCCCTTAGTTTAAGAAAATGTCTCAACTTTCTTTCTAAGAACTTTCTCGAAAAATAACCTCAAATATTTATCAAGTTTAGGTTTTTATTCTATGTGTCTCCCACTTGAATAAACCCTCTCAAGGAATAGATAACATCTTTTGGTTTATTTATGCGCATTAGTTATTGACTAAATAATATTACTAATTCATGAATCATATAAGCTTCTAAGCTTTCATGCACAACACGTGTTCAAGTATCAAATGTAGAAGTCACAGACTTTGATCCAGTGATCCATTAAATTTGACACTAATGTGATTCTTAGTAATCTCATTCATCATTTAACACACAAAGTATAATTATATACATAATGGAATCCTCCTACTGCACTTTGCATAAATCTAAAATTATGTCGTGCATATAGTAATATCCTTGAATTTCGTCTTTCAAAATCAAGGTGTTAAAAGCACATAGCTTCTAATCATGCATTGAAAAACTATTTTCCAACCTATGAGATTAATATTACTTGAGCCTAATGTTTACGTTTACTTCAATATTAATAGACTTTAGAAATAGTACATAGTAAATAATTGTTACAAAAATAAATAATACCATAGAATTTATTATTCTCAAAATAAAATTAGCATTATACTTAATTTACTATTTTTTCATTAAATCTTAATTAAGTGTTTGGTTCACATAAAATGAGCTCTACACACAATATGGTAAAACCACAATTTTATTTGGGTCAATACATTCACTAGATCAAAACTTAACTATTAATATAAATTCAATTTTAGTTCTACTTTCTAAGTTATTATAACTTAACCAACTTATGTTCATTAAGTGATAAAGTAAAATTACAAAAATTTTATTTATCTAGAAATGAAATATTTCTAATAAATTATATTGAACAATTTACACATCCAAATATTATTTAAACCAATTAAATATTACGAGTGAACATAGAACTAAAATTGTAATACCCAACAAATGGTATTTTTAAGTTATTTCACATTAATTCTCGCCAATATCCAACAAATAGTATTGTCAACTTATTACATAATAAGTTGTTACATCCACAAAGGCATGTGTGCACACACAATGAACTTTGTAATAAAATTTCAAAAATTAACACATAATCTTTTTGGAAAATTCTACATAGCTCAATAACACTCAAATCAAGACCATAATTAATACTATATTAATTATTATAAGTATTCCTCATTACTTAAACCTTTCTCGATTCACTAAAACTTTACCTATACTAAATATTCAAACGTCTATAAAATTTTAGGCTAATGTCAATTGTCATATCTACTATTATTTTAATTAAGACTAACTTAATTAGTATAAGTAAATCTTTTTACTTCAATTTTGTAAATCCATTAAAATAAATTTATTGATTTTTGACAAATCACCACCTCAATTGCATAATTATGCAATTACTTTTATTTTTCACAAATTTAGTATCACAACTAAATTGCATCCAGATTATTGCCATGTTGGTCACTAAGATCACATTGGTCCATTAAATGTAATATATTGGATTACATCTAATTTTATAATATTTTATTTTTCACTCATTTTCAGCATTTTTCAAACCAAAAGTTTTGCAAAATATTTTCAGACAGAAATATATTTTACAACTTTCACCAATTTTGTCAAATCATACCATTAATTAAGAAATAGAACTTCTTTGCAAGATTAATTTCTTGATTTTGTTGTTGGTTTTGTTAAAAAACATTATAACTTCAACAATATCGTCACTAATCTAAAAGAAAAATATTTTTCAATTTTAGGATTTTTATGAGAGAATCCAAAATTCAATCTCTTTAAGTACGTAGACTTATTTCTCGGACGTTTAATGATTTCCATTATCTATGATTAATATAGGATAACCCTACTATGTAAACATTTATTACCCATTAAAATAAAAATGTAATTTTATTAGAATTTATTGACAAACTAATATATTTACAATAATGAAAATACACAATTTTAATTAATTATATTTTATAAAAGATATAGAATTATCTCAAAATATAAACAAATTATATAACGTGGGCCTTCACGCACGATACATGGCATGTCCTGGTTGGCCACTACACTATACACGGCTTGGGTTAATTGCGCCGGTTGAATTGCTGGTCGAACTGTGGGTTGGGTCAGTCAACACGGGTCATATAGGGTCGACTCATCACTCAGGTTAAAACGATTCGTTGTTTCATCCATGCACCAAATGCTTCGTCGTTTCGCATCATGAGACGTGTCGTTCCAGTGAAAATGACAAGCGTATCGGTCATTTTCCTCAATAGAAGAAACCACTCGCTACACCCAGTTGCATGGACAACCTATAGCAACACACGCTGCCTTCCAGGACGATTCAAACTAAGAGAAAAACATTCCCTTCTAATTTCAATGGTGTGGTTAGATTTGCCAAATTCCAAACTTTTACTTTTGAAATTGCACTGACCTAAGGTTTTCGGTCTAACTTTGACGACAATTATACACAATAAATTATCGAATCAACATCATCAGTACCCTCAATAATTTGAAAAATTAATTCTACAAATCCAAGAGCCTTTAGCTTTGATACTAATTAATGAAAATACACAATTTTAATTAATTATATTTTATAAAAGATATAGAATTATCTCAA
>CANYCX010993704.1:0-10766 GCA_948193385.1 Breynia disticha f. nivosa | reverse complement strand
GGATAAATTAAAAGATTAAATCTTGTTAATTATCCACATGAGAGTCACGGTTTTGGAGGTTGTTTTTTAAATAATTTTGTTTTAATTAAACACTTAACAATGTCCTAATGTGATTAGGATTGTTAAGAAGTTAAATGTGTTAAAACATTTTTTTATAAAAATAAGAAAACCCTAGTCTTTTGACAAGAGTTGCCGCCCCCTCTAAACACTCCCAGGCAGTGAGTTCCACCGAAATTCAAGAGAGAATTTTAGGGTTTTTCTTAGGAGAGACGCGAGAAATAGTTGCTTTCATAGAGTTGATTAAATGTGTGCTCTTTTTTCTATAAAGTCTCATCTGATTCTTGATAAAAAGGCGAATTGTTTATAATTTTAGTACTAAAACATGTTTATGTTTAATCCGTGTGTTACGGTTGTAGAGGAATCACACTTGGGGTTCTATCTTGGTTTCAAAAAGGTTGTCTCAGAGTATTCTGAGATGGCAGCTAACTATTCTTGGCATAGAACACCCACGACCTCAAAGGAAAGAAAGAAAGGTACATTCTTTCCATTAGAGATTCGACCTTTATGACATCTAGTAATCACTATTATGTAAATATATGTATTGGACATGATTTTAATGTGTTTCTTGGGTTTCCTTAACATGTTTTGAGTGTATTTATGCTGCCATAGTTTTAGAACATGTCAAAAAGCCCAACAAAATGTGGTTAGAATGAGAATGAAATTATGAGATTTAGATGAAAATAGATGAATTATGTGTGGAAATGATGAGGGTTAGTTGTAATAGAGATAGTAGAGACAATGCAAATGATTTAATAAGGTTAAATCAAAAAATTTACAAAAATGTGAGATTAGGATTGTGGTTAAGAGAGGAATCAGGGATTTGTCTAGCTAAGGGTTAGAATTGTGTAAGTGATATGATGGATGCATTGTTGACATAAATGTATATGAAATTGTAATAGGAAGTGATTTGTAGAACTCGAATAAGAGTTGAGCCATGACCTCAACTTCGTAGATTTTGTGGTAAGTGATGACAATACTTACCATTGTGTGTCTTACATCTGTATGGTTAAACATACATGATAATTGTACATGTATTTTGAAATGGTAGCAAAAAGTTGTTTCTTGAAAAAATTGGTTGATATGGTTGTCCTTGTATGAATTATTTGAAATTGTGTGATTTTGTGATGATGATATGAGATATTTTAATCATTCAAACATGTTCTATGATGATATGATTTGAGATTTCAAGCATTGCTGAATGATGATATGCATTGACTTAATGATGAGAATGGGATATTATTATGAAAATGTGATTTCATGCTTTAATGATTAACTATGATATGTTCTTATGAGTTGTGTGATATGATATGATATTACACATGATGTTTGATGGTCGTAATAAATTTTCATATGATTGATATGTTGCATAATCATGTTGTGTGACTATGGCTGTAAATTTCGAGCAAAATCTTGATGACGGGCTGGGCCTGAGGTGATTCTAATTGAGAGCTTGATGTCAGGTTGAAATTTTTGAGTAATAACTTGATGTCGGGCTAGGCCCGAGAAAAATGAGCGATAGCTCAAATGGTTGTGAAAGAGATGATGACCCTGGGGCATATTGCATGTGACTTACATGAGCAGTTCATAGTGCATTCATTATTATCTTTGCATTGAATCTTGTATGATAAATGTGAAAGAACGATGCCATTGAAAGTGTATGAATAATTATGTTGCTTAAGTGCTAATATTGTTGAGTTTGAAAGAATGTGCTTATGGACATTTGAGTGGATGTGCACATAAGGATGATTGTGGAATGGTTTAGTTTAAAATTTGTGAATATGAACTATTTGTTGTGTTTTTGGGATTGGAAATGTAAAGGAAAAATGTTTGATGTTGTTTGAATGAGTTTGGTGTTGAGTTGTCTAACATGTGTTGTGAATTGCTTAAACATGTAGGTCAGCACTGTGGGTGTGCCAACAAGCACAACCTTCTATTGGACCAGTGCTATGAAGGGTTGTGGACACGAACTTGTGCCAAGTAAAACGAGGGTCGTGTTGGGTTACGGACTTAAAGTCAGAATGGTGGCATGACACCTGTGCTGGTCAGTACGAGCTCATGCCAAACCATGTGTTTTACTGTGAAGAGCACGAGGGTCGTGCTCATGGGCACGCCTGTGCTTCATGGGGATTTTTTTATATAAGTAAGGCTGAATTAAAGAACAGATTTTCCAGAGATTAAATAGGGATGATTTCCTTATCGTATAATGTACGTAAAACATAATAAACAATGAGTACCCATGCATTAACTACTTTGGTAAGTGTTTTAAATGCACTTACTGAGTAATTAAAATTACTGACATGTATGTTGATTCTGTTATTGTGCAAAACATCGATAGTTAGTTGTAGAACTCTATTTTTGGTGGATAACAAGCGGTGCGTCTCCTCAGCTTCTGCCTCCTAGTATTTTTGGATCTTTACACTTTTTGACATTTGTAAATTCTATACAAACATTAGTATAGATAGTTGGTTTACATGCATTGTTTTTAAACCAAATCCACAGCTTTCACATACTTACTATTGGTTTTGTGTATAACATAACATTGGCCGAGGTTTAAATGAATGTGCATTTATCTCTCTTTTATTATATTATGTGATTGGTTAAATTATTTTAAAAAAAATGGTTGTCAAAATTCTTTACTTATTTCTATACTTTGTTCGAAAAATAGCATTTAAATTTAATTGTGATATTTAGCGGTATCAGAGTAGGGATTAGATTTCCTACGGACTGTGTCAAAATTGTTTTCATTGAATCATATTTTGAAAAACTAAAGGAGTTTGAAATTGTGGTTTCTATAGGATTGAGTCTACTGATATCACTGGAATAATGACTGAGTTGTGCCTTTGAATTTTTGTGAAAATCTAAGCCTAAAAACTAGACGATTTTTGACAACCCTGTCAAAAATACAAAAATTTTCGTTGGAATTTTATGATTCTGATGCCACCATCAAATCTGGAACGTCCAAAAACCTGAAGATTCCGTGAACAGTAGTGACGGTTAAACAGTGCTATCCATGAACAGTACTCACGTTATTAATAGTACAATTATGCTCGGATGTTCTGTAAGGGTTGGAGAAGAAGATGACGTGGCACGACATGATTTACTGAGGCTTTGAAGAAGCCAACTAGTTGTTTTGGTTTGTAAAGAAAATCAAACTATACCAAAACCAAGTTGTATGTTGAACAGTCGGTCAGAACAAATTGCAAACCAACCAAAGCTGACCGGCCCAAACCTAACCACAAAGACCCAGGGATCTTCCCGAGTGCCTAATGTTCAGTCTCCACAAGTTGCTGTACCATATTAGGACCCCGTATATGCTCCTTTCTGCGAGATGGTTTAGAGAATGTCAGAGGACACTGGGAAGTTGGGGGTCAACAAGGGCTAAATATCGACCGTAATTTTAGAGAAGTAAGAAAACAAGGTGCCAAGTCATTTGAGGGCACTACTAGTCCCGTATAGGTAGAAGATTGGCTTAGACACACAGAGCAGATTCTGAACAGTAAACAGTTTGCTTTGGAGTAGAAGTTAAGTTAGACCACCTCACTTTTGGAGAAGGATGCATAGAACTGGTAGGAAGCAATTCCAGGAAGTCAAAATGATCCTCTTACTCTGACTTGGGGAGATTTCCAAAGGATATTTACAGACAATTATACTCCCCACTTTATAAGACAAAGAAGAAGATTGAGTTTCTTGAACTCAAATAGAAGGAGATGACAGTGACTGAGTACAAGGCAAAGTTCATGAGCCTCTCTCAGTACGCGTCAGAGGATGTTGCCACTGACAGCGGAGGAGGGATAGATTTGAGCAAGATTTAAAGTGTAATATCCATAACTAAATCTCTATGAAGTCATCCAGCTATCAGAGTTTGATGTCGACTACCATCTGGGCAGAGGAGCTAGAGGGCCGAAGAGAGGGCAAGAGGAAGAAAGTATCTAATGGTTCTAGCTCTATCGGGGGATGACAGAAAGAAAATTCTAGATCATTTTATAGTGCAAAAGGGGGTAGTAGACACTCCTGAGGAGGAGTAGGGAGTGGGAGGAGCCATTCCACCAGGCCTCCTACTTTTTAGTACCGAGGAGTAGGTACTTATGTGGGTGGAGACACTTGTTCCCTCTGTTGCAACTACAATCAACTGGGTGACTTTACACGAGACTTTCCAGAGAGAGGAGAACCACAGGAAGGTGTCTTTAGACAGAGCAGTATGGGAGACAACAGAGCAGTTACCACAACCAACGGTGGCCTAAGGGAGAGGTGGATGACCCGTAAGTACCACCTCTAGAGGCAGAGCAGCTTCACAGTCAGTGGCTTCACCCTAGGCTCGTGTCTATGCCATGACATGAGATTAGCCGACATCCAATCCTGATAAATAGGTTTTGATTGACCCGGGCATTACCTGTTCCTTTGTTAGCAGGTCAGTAGTAGAGTAGGTTGGGGTACATATAGCTCTTAGGCTATGTAGTTACGGTTTCCATACCAACTGGATGGACAATAATGGTGAAACATGTGTTGAGAAATTATGAGATAAAAATTGGTGATTTAGAGTACGAGACAGACTTGATTGGCTTCCGAATGGCAGAGTTTGGGATCATTATAGGAGTGATTACTTATATAGTAATAGAGTAGTGGTGGACTTCTATGCAAAGGAACTGATAGTAAAGGTTGAGGGTGAGAGGAAGGTGCTATTAGTAGGTGAGCAGAAGGTCATACCTTCCTGTTTGATTTTAGCGGTGATAGCCGCGCAACTGATGAGGGACGAATGCGAAGCCTTTTTTGGCATGTGTTACGAACTTGAACAAAATAAAGTTAGATGTGAAGGATGTAAAGGTAGTGAGGGCATATCCCGAGGTATTTCGCAAGCAGTTGTCGATATTGCCACCTTAGAGAGAAGTTGACTTTGAGATTGAGATAGTGTTGGGGGCAGCACCAATGTCAGTGTCACCATAGAGGATTGCAGTTGTAGAGCTACAGGAATTAAAAAGATAGTTAGATGAGGTTTTGGAGAAGGATTTCATTCGATCGAGTGAGTCACCGTGGGGTGCACTGGTGTTGTTCTTAAGGAAGAAGGATGGGAGTATGTGGTTGTTCATTCACTACCGCCAGCTGAATAAGGTTATAGTGAAGAACAAGTATCCATTGTTATAGATCAATGATCTAATTGATCAATTAAGGGGAGCGACAGTGTTCTTCAAAATTGACTTGAGGTCTGGGTATTCTCAGTTGTAGGTAGAGGAGAGTTCCATACTGAAGACGACATTGAGGACTAGTTATGGCCACTTTGAGTTTGCAATGATGTCATTCGGGTTGACTAACTTGCCAGCAGCCTTCATGGCCTTAATGAATAAGCTGTTCCAACCATACATGGATTAGTTTGTGGTGGTCTTCATTGATGATGGTTTGGTATACTCAATAGACAGGGAGGAGCACGAGGGGCACCTTAGGGTAGTGCTAGTAATACATATGTACTTTTATTACGTATTTAATCATATAATTAAACTTTTTCATATATTGCTCTGATACCAAAATAAAACATCCTATACTAATTAACATATAATCATGTATTTAACCTATTTGTGAACTTGTAATGCATAAGCATTTTACAAATGTCTAACTGTAGAGAGAGGAAGTGCTGAGGAGTGGCAGTTGACCCACTTGCTGGACTATCTTTTAGTACCTATTCCTAAAGCAAATAAGTTTGAAAACATTCAAACTAAAAGTTGCGTGTATATACATAAATGTACAATCAAACATATAAATCAACCTATAAATCAAGCATATAAATCATCTACCAACAATATCCACACCCTAAAAAGTCTAATCATTCATATAACTTAATTTAAAACTAAGTTTGGATTACTCACAGTTTAATCCACATAAATCCACCATAATAATGAGCCTGCTCTAATACTTTCCTCTGGCTAAATCTCTCTTTTTCTTTTTTTCTTGCTATATCTCGGCTCTTTTATCTCTCTCTCATTTCTATCTATTTTCCTTTGTATTTCCTATCAGACGAATGTCCCTATTTATAAAGAAAGTTTGGAAGGTAGCACGGCTCGTGCTGATATGGCACGACCTCTGCCAAATCCACCTCATGCTTTTTTTTTGAAAATGGGACAAATGTCCAACACGACCTAAACTTTATTTGGCACGCCCTGTGCCCATTTTTCTTGGTCATTCTTTAAGTTCTAAGGCTCCTATAACTCTGCCACATCAATTTGCTTTAATGGCACACCCCAATTAAAAATAGCATGGCCTGTGCTCTTAGCACGCCTTAATCCATCATGGCACGACCCAAATTTACAATTGGCACGTCTTGTGCCTTATGGCACGCCCATGCCATCATGGCATGCCTAATCTAGACATGGTACGACTTGTGTTTCATGGCATGCTCATTCCATAATGGCACGTTCATGCCATCATAACACGTTCATGCCATCATGGCATGCCCTGTACCTGTTAAACTCTTCTTATATATTTTTATCAAACTTTAATAAACTCATATTAAACCTTTAGTTTTCATTTCTTTATCAACTAACTTATCAATCTACTCAATCATTTTAATTATTTTTAATCTAAATACTTAAGGATGAGGATGTTACAACTGGAGTTGCTAAAAGCAAAAGAGTTGTATGCCAAGTTTAGTAAATGTGAGTTCTGGATGGGAGAGGTGGTCTTCTTAGGCCATATGATTTTGGCAGAGGGTGTCAAGCCAGATACTAATAAGATTAAAATGTTGCAGAAGTGGAAAGCTCATAGACATGTTATGGAAGTGTAGTGTTTCTTATATCTGGAAGGATATTATAGGAGGTTTATTAAGGATTTCTTAAGACTGTCTAGGCCTATGACTGCTCTACTAAGGAGGAATGTTCCGTTCATTTGTAATGAATGATGTTAGGAGAGTTTTTAGGAGTAGAATAGGAGGTTGGTAGAGGCTCGAGTTCTGATGTTACTAACCCAGGGAGGTGGATTTGTAGTGTGTACAGATGCGTTTGGGGTAGGCTTAGGCGGGGTTCTTACGTAGAATGGATAGGTTATTGCATATGCATCATGACAATTGAGATCGCATGAGGCTAACTACCCTACCCACGACTTGAATTTGGCTGTGATTATTCATGCTCTAATGGTTTAGAGGTACTATCTACACGGTGAGATTTTTCAGATCTTTACAGATCACAAAAGTCTCAAGTACATCACTGTTGAGTGTGAGCTGAACTTGAGGATTATGACTATACTATTGAGTGTCATCCAGGGAATTTGAATGTGGTTGCCAACGCTTTGAGCCGAAAAGGGGGAGAGGATGACTATTCTGTTACTTATAGGGCAGAGTATTTATTCGCATTATGGGAGCTTAGAGTGCAGTTGGACTTGATTGAGGGTCAGATGTTAGATAACATATGGGTGAGATCTCGTATGAGAGAGTTGATTACAGAGCGGCAAAAGGAGGATGAGCACTTGATGCAGATTAAAAAGAAAGTGGAAAAAGGAAAAGCGACTACGACTCACCGATTAGATTATGACAGGGTTTTCTATTATAAAGGACGGTTGTGCGTTCCTGATATTGCTAAGTTTAAGGAGAGTTTGATGGTTGAGGCGCATTCCTCCCTATATTCGGTACATCTTGGTAGCTCTAAGATGCATCAAGATATATGAGATATGTAATGGTGGGTGAACATAAAGCAAGAGATTGCTGAGTTCGTAACTCCAGCGGGGAAGTTGAGACCATTATAGATTCCTGAGTGGAAGTGGGAAAAGATCACTATGGACTTAATTGTGGGACTATTGGGGACATTTATATGTCATGATGCTGTTTGGATTGTAGTGGACAAAGTGACGAAATCAGCACACTTCATAGCTATATGACAGGATGACACCTTGGACAAGCTTGTGAGCTTGTATGTTGTTCAAATAGTGAGGTTACACGGTGTTCCTATGTCGATTGTGTCAGATCAAGATCCATGGTTTACCACTTAATTCTAGAGGAGTTTACAGGACATTATAGGCACTAGGTTGCGGTGTAGAACCGCATTCCATCCTCAGACTGACAGGCAATCTGAGAGGACTATCTAGACAGTTGAAGACATCATGATGAGAGCATATGTGCTGGAGTTCAGGGGTAACTGGGACGATCACTTTCTGTTGATGAAGTTTTCTTACAACAACAGTTTCCATTTGAGCATTGACAGTTGAAGTTGTTAAAAAACTTAACTCATTTAAATTTTGGGGACAAAATTTCCTAATATTGAGAGCCTTAATGCCAAAAAAATGTTAGAATTAATAAATATGGAAAATAGGTATGAAACAAAATTAAATCGAAGGAAACTTAGTTGAAATGCTAAAAACAACAGATGAGCACGGGCAGGGCACGGTCGTGCCATAGGGCGTGCTCATGCCACTACTGGAAATGTTCAATAGGAAATGTAGCACAAGATGTGCTTGGATTGTGTTAAAAATGCGGAGAACGACCTAAGGCATGGGTCGTGCTGAGGAGCATGTCCGTTGTTAAAACAAACTGAAAAACTTGTGAAACATTTCCTTTAACACAAAAACAGCTCACAAAACTTACTAAAAACACATAAGAACCCTAGGGCAATTTGAGGGGTGATTTTTGGCCAGAGTCAGTGGATTTTTACTAGAAATTGATCGTGTGAAAGGTAAACTTTAACTCATTGTGTACTTAGGGTTATTTTTCCAAAAATATGGGTAGGAGAACAAAATTGTGAGATTTATATGAAAATACATAAATTGTGTGTGGAAATGATGATGGTTAGTTGTAATGGAGATAATAGTGACAATGTGGATGATATACTAAGGTTAAATTAGAAAATTTACGAAAAATCTGAGATTAGGATAGTGGTTAAGAGAGTAATTGAGGATTTTTCTAGTTAAGGGTTAGAATTGTGTAAGTGATATGATGGATGCATTGTTGACATAAATGTATGTGAAATTGTAATAGGAAGTGATTTGTGGAACCCGAATTAGAGTTGAGCCACGATCCCAACTTTGCAGATTACGAGGTAAGTGCAGACAACACTTACCATTGTATGTCTTGCATCTGCATGGTTAAACATATATGAAAATTGTACATGTATTTTGAAATGGTAGAAAAAAGTTGTGTCTTGAAAAAACTTGGTTATATGGTTGTGCTTATATGAATTATTTGAAATTTGTGGTCATGATATGAGATAATTTAATCATGCAAGCATGTTCTATGATGATATGATTTGAGATTTCAAGTATTGCTGAATGATGATATGCATTGACTTAATGATGAGAATGGGATATTGTTATGAAAATGTGATTTCATGCTTTAATGATTATATTGGTTGATATGTTCTTATGCATTGTGTGATATGGTATGATATTGCACTTGATGTTTGATGGTCGTAATGAATTTGCATATGATTCATATGTTGCATAATCATGTTGTATGACTATGCCCGTAAATTTTGAGCAATATCTTAATGTAGGGCTGGGCCCAATTCCAAGTGAGCTAGATGTCGGGCTGGGCCCGAGAAAAATTATGAGTGAACTCGAGTCGGGCTGGGCCCGAGGAAAACGAGCGAGAGCTCAAATGGTCATGAAAGAGATGGTGACCCCGGAGCATATTGCATTTGACTTTCATGATCATTTCATATTGCATTCATTATTATCTTTGCGTTGAATCTTGTATGATAAATCTGAAAGAATGATGCCAAGGAAAGTGTATGAATAATTATGTTGCTTAAGTGCTAATATTGTTGAGTTTGAAAGAATGTGCTTATGTACATTTGAGTGGATGTTCATATAACGATGCTTGTGGAATGATTCAGTTAAAAATTGTGAATATGAACTTGTAAAGTTTTTTAACGTGTTTTAGCATATATGGCAGCAAAAATATCATTCAAAACACGTCAAAGGCATCCAAGGAAATCATCAAAAATCAAGATAAACATATATGGATCTATAGTTGATAACTAGTTAATGTAAAAATGAAATCTTTAAAGAAAAGAACTTACTTTGCTATCACTGCTTCTTTGTCGTGGGTAAATGTGACAAGAAATTAACTACCATCTTCAAATACTCCAAGAAGACCTTTGTGACACCTTTTTTAAGAACCACAGACGTAGTTCCTCTATAAAATAACACATGAATTAGCGGAAAGTGTACTAGCACTAAGGAGATTTTCTGTTCACCTTTTTCTTGTCAATAGAATGAGATTCTTGCGAAACAGAGGACACTACGATGATTAAATGATATGATCAACCTCTTAATCTCATGTCTCTCTTGGACAAAAATAAAAGAATAAATCTATATGATTTTAGTGGACACTCATGGCAATCAAATGGTATTTGAGGGACGGCTCACATGTGTATCCAAGAGTAGGGTTTTGGTTTTTTTAATAAAGAAGAGTTTTAGAACATTAAACCTCTTAACAATCCTAATGCCAATTAGGAATTTGTTAAGTGTTTAATTAAAATAAAATTCATTTAAAAAACACCCTCCATGCTGTGACTTAATGTTAATAAATTAACAAATTTTTCTTTTAATTTATCCCATATTAACTTTGTCTTAACTTAAGACAAACTTCCTAAATTTTCTCCTTTTTGTCTTCTTACATATTTTCACTTAAGACATCATATTTTATGAATAATATTTTTCTTAAAATCATGTAAGAAATGATAAATAATATTTCTCATCCATATTGGGCCCAATCACCAAAATTGGCCCAAATG
>CANYCX010993670.1:0-10486 GCA_948193385.1 Breynia disticha f. nivosa | reverse complement strand
CATCACTATAGTCGAGCTCATTCTTCAAATCACCATTGTCATTCCTTGGGACATATGGACTATGGATGATGACTTTACAATACTTTATTCCTTCACACATGATGTGTATCTTCATATGGTTCTTTTAAGATGAGTAGTTTTAGCCATTAAAGAAAGGAGGATAGTTGGGGTTGACACCAAAATCACCAAAGTTTTCTTGTGCCATTCTTGGATCTTCTACTCAAAGATGTTAAGCCTTCAAAGATGAGCACCTTGCTCTGATACCAATTGTAGAGTTCAAATAACCTCTAGAAAGGGGAGATTGAATAGAGGTTATGTGAATGGCTGGAATTTCAAATTTTTGCAAAAATAAATTGTGAGAGATAATAGAAAAAGGTAGACACAAGATTTAGAGTGGTTTGGTGAACAACACCTACTCCACTACCTAAGCTCTCACTTAGGATTTTCAACAATCCACTATGATTTCTTGTTAAACTTGATTTCCAGCTCAAGTAACCTTACAAACAATCTGAATTTCAGCTCAAATCAAACCAATAATACTAAACTAGTTCAATCTATAAGACTCTTCTAGATGAAGCACAAGAACACAAGTAAGACTAAGAGCAAAGAGCTTGTGAGGCAAAGTTTAATCTTTTTGAATGTTTGTGTTACCCTATCTTTTCTGTAGCAACCTCTATTTATATGTGCTCTTGTGTTTTTGCTCGTTGATCTTTGATATGGACCACTTCAAGTTACTTTTTGAAGTCAACTCTATCCACTGCTAGTTTCTCCAGTCAACTGGTTTATACTGCACTTGAGTATTTTCTGACTTCCAGTCGACTGGTTTTCATTCTAGTAGCCTCCAGACTTCCCAAGCCTCAACCTCTAATCGACTAGTCTCAACTCCAGTCAACTGATATGCCCTGCAAAACACATTAGTCGACGAAAAAACATATAAGTCGACTTACCTGCATCTGAATTCAAATTTCAAATCTTCCAAAAAAACCTTGATTCGTAATGTCATTTTGAAGATTTGTTTTTTGATTTTGGCAACAGAGATCATAGTCAGTCGACTGGTATAGGGTTGTGGTCCCCAAATTAGTTGTTACTATTCTCCTTGCTGAATTTCCAGTACACCAGTCGACTGGTCTCAACACAGGCCGACTGGTACCACGCAAAATCTTCTTACTTGACTGATTTCCACTACACTCAAGTCTTTTCTTACTTAGCCTTTGTCACCAACCTTCAAGTACTCAATTTTCAATCTCCAACCTACACACTATGTTTATTAAATTCATAAAGTTTTTAACCATATCAAACTTAGGGCAGATTTACATTTATTAGTTGCAATTCTAGCAATTCTATTAGTTGCATATATTTAATATATTATCAATATCATCTCATCATCTGCTATAATCATCATATATAATCAATCAATGCAAAATTCTAATTGATTACATTTATTTAGTTGATGGTAAGTTTAAATTTAAGAATTTAATTCTCAAGTTATACTTACCTAGTCAACTGAAATACTCAAACTGTTCTTGGACACTTTCTCTCTACTAAAATGTTCTTTGTTGTCTTATAATGAAAAACAATACTTATAAACACAATAAAACACCAGTTGACTCTATATGATGCACGAATTCATAATTTGTCTTTCATTCTTTTTTTTATCCTTTTATTTTAAAATATTTTTGGTATAGTTTCATAATGTCCCATTTTCTTCAAAAAAAAATAATAAATCACATTATACTTTACACTTGAGTCTTTGGTAATTTTTCCTTTTGTAGCACATATCTAAAAATTTTCTGCCATGTCCATTTTTCCTTCTAATTACTTTTGTATAATTTATAATAATTCACACAAGTTACACAATTTCACCTTTTTCTCCTCGAATGCAGTTTTTGTCCTATCTTACCACTTCTGTCATTTCACTCTTTATGCACAAATTTTTTATTTAATTCCACTTTTATAAGTTCAATAACATCCTAAAGTTTCCAGCCATATAAAGTTTGTATCAATTGATTATCCGCAAAGAGAGAACTAACTCATTGTTTCTAGACTTCATAGTTTTCAATCAATCATATCTAATAATTTTATAAGATTTTTCATTCAAAACCTAGGGTAGATCTTTGTTTGCTTCTAATTAAATAAAATCATAGACATATCATAGTTTCCTTGTGATTAAATCATAGATATATCATAGTTTCTAGCATAATTTTTTCATCATCTAGTTTTAACCAGCACTATTTATACAAATTTATGAAACTTAAGTTTGAAAACTAGAAAATTCAATTTTTGATAATTACCTTGTTCAAGCTTCCTTCCTTCTAAATTTCTCAATAAATTTTAGAAACAATTGGTAAGGTTTGACTTGGAATTTTTCTAGGATGTTTGAGATTATTTTAAGAGATTTTAAAGTGTCTATAAGGGTTTAAGAAGACTATAGATCGTTTTTAAGGTGAAGAAGCTTTTTTTTTTCTTTTGTACATTTCAATTTTGGCTTTTTTGTACTTTGACATTTCCAGGTTTTGACATTATACAGTCTGTGGTCCTTTCCACGCCCATCTTATAGCTGACCACGCCCTTGTGTCCAATCTTTGGTTTCTATGTTACCTCCAACACGCCCACCGTGGCATTTTCCACGCCCAATGTGTCAGTAACACACCTTTATGTTATTTTCATACACGGTCGTGATCAATCAACACACCCTAAACAATTTACTTTGTAATTTATTTTTGTTATTTTTATTTTATTTATGCCACTATATTCATATGAATGTATACATACACACACTAACAATATACAATAACATGAAATAATGCAAGGTTTAAGTTTAGTTTATTATTAGTTTATATTTTTCTATCTATTTTAAGTTATAAAGTTGGAGATATCACCGATATTCCCCTCTTGTGGAATTTTGTCCTCGAAATTAATCTATGTATCTTGTATATCGTTTTATACATATTCTATTCCTACATATAAGACTATTCTGTCTCTTATATCTCTCTACTCAATTCTACGTACTATATGTATTTTATATGTCAGTTTTGGTTTATCTAAGGTTTTAAATTTCATACTAGTAAATAGATATGAGTATTCTTTTATCATTTGATCTTTCGTCTCCCAAATTGCTTCCTCTACCCTGTGATTCCTCCATATGACTTTTACCATTTGTGCCTGTCTTTTTTCTCAACTTCTAAATCCTTCTATCTACAAACTGTACTAGTTCATCTATGTAAGTTAGATTATCATAAATCTAAACATCTGACTCCTGAAGAACATTTGTTAAATTTTATCTATAACTTTTGAACATACTAACATGAAACACATTATGCATCTATGCCAATTCTATGCATTCTGTAATTTTGTATGGCTCGATGTATCTAGGAGTCAAAATTTCTTTATTCCAAAATCTCATTACTCCTTTCCATGGTGATACATTCAAAAATAATTTTTCTTCCATCTGATACTCTATTTCCCTCCAGTGTCAATCATAGAAACTCTTCTACTGATCTTAAGTAGCTTTCAATTTGCTTCACATGACTTCAACTTTTTGTATAGTAGCCTGCACTATTTTTAGGCTTTGAATATCTCCACTCCCTCTCTATCCCATTATAATAGATTTCCACACTTTCTTTCGTACAGAGCATTGTATGATGTCAAACCAATACTACTACACTACCAATTATTGTAAGCAAATTGAATTAAAGAAATATATTTATCTCATAATCCTTGGAATTATAGCACACAGGCTCAAAGCATCTCTTCACGTATCTAAATAGTTCTTTCTATCTGTCTTTCTATCTGACGATGGAACATTGTATTGAAGCTTAACTTTGTACCCAAAGCAATCTATGAAATTTACCAAAATCTCTAAGTAAACCTCATATCCAAATCTGATACTATCGATATATGAATTATGAGCGTTATTATTATCTTTTAGGAGGTCTTTGTTAACTTTCAGGATGCTTAGGATGGGATGGAAAGTACCTATTCCATAATTTTTAATCTTTCCAGCCTACTTGTTAAAATCTTTATTGGAATTTATATCTTGCAAAAGCAAAATATGGCTATCTGCATAAAGCCAAGATAAGCTTTCCATAATAATTTTCTATTCCAACAAAATGCTTTGCGCTTTATTTTTCTTAGTTTTCCATCCCAGCAAGATTAACAAACAATTGGAAAATATTTTTTGAATGAATTAAAATTTTATATTAAACATTCCTTATTTTGATCTATAATTATTCCATCCCTATCTTACCAATATTATTTTAACAAACACTACCTAGATGTATAATTCTGCCATTTGTTCCAGTGAAATCCCCAATTTGATTGTTAGAAAGTGTGTGTACTTTGTCAATATGTCCACAATTATCCATAGTGCATCTTTTCCATTCTGTGCTCTGGGAAATTCTATCATAAAATTCATTTAATACGCTCTCATTTCCAGACTGGAATAGGTAATGATTGAATTTTTCCAGATGGTGTCTGATGTTTTGGCTTCACTTACTTACAAACTAAACATCTAGATACAAATATTGCTATATCTTTCTTCATATTTGTCCACCAGTAATATTGACTCACAATATGATACCTCTTCGTCATCCCTGGATGTATATCATATAGAGCATTACGAACTTCATCCAGTATTTCTCTTCTAATCTCATCAATATCTAGTATTCAAAATCTTGAGCCTATCATCAATAGTTCATCAACTTACTGGAATTACATCTTAACACCCTGATCAATTTGCTCAATCAATTCAAGACACTTTGTATCTTGCTTCTATGCATCTAGAATTTTTTGTAGTAACATCAGTCATATCGCCAATGTAGTAATCCATATTCTAGGTTTTTACATTTCTAACCTTCCATTCAAACCTTGTAAAGCTATTAAGTATGATACTGGAGTCAATTGTAGGTTAGATAAGATACTACTGGATTTTTTACTAAGTTCATCAGCTACCTCCTTAACTTTTCTCAAATGATATTCAATTGTGCAGTCATAATTTGTCAATAGTTTGAACCATCTTTGTTGCCAATTCCTTTTATATCATCAATACTTTAGACTTTTTTATTTGTAAAAATCTAGAAATTCCCCAAATCTTTAATGCAAATATGATTGTTGCTAACTCCAAAATAATGTATTAGATACTTTATTTCATGTGGTTTCAGTTGTTTGGAACCATGTGCAATTACTTTTTTGTTTGCATTAGAACACAACCCAATCCTTAATATGATACATCACCGCATATAAAAAATCCTCTCGTATTATTAGAAATCATAAGCACTGGTGTCATTATCAATTTGTGTTTCAATTCATCAAAACCCTGCTAACATTGCTCATTCTGCTGAATAAATACATTCTACCTTAATAGTTTTATTAGCGGAGCAGTAATGATTAAGAATCCTTATGCAAATTTTCTATAATATCTAGCCATATTAAGGAAACTAGGTACTTCTATGACTATTTTAAGATGTTTCCAATTTAATAATGCTTTTATGTTTTTTAGGTCTACAAAAATATTATGTCTTGATATCATGTGTGCTAAAAAAACTGCATGATCCAATTGAAATTCACATTTTTTGAGTTTCACATACAACTGCTTCTCTATCAATACCTATAACACATTCTACAAATGTTTCCTATGTTCTTCTTTATTCCTTGGATATATCAATAGACCATCAATAAATCCAATTACACATTAATCAAAGAAAAAATGAAATACATTGTTCATCGGTTCCATGGATGTTGATAGAGCATTTGTCAAACTAAATGACATAACTACAAGCTCGTAGTGACCATATCTTGCCTATCTTTTGTATATCTGTCTTCTCTATCTTCAACTAATGATAACCAAATCTTAAATCAATCTTCAAAATATTGTGGCATCGTGTATTTAATATAATAAATCATCTATCTGAGATAACAAATATTTGTTCTTCACTTTATCTAATTCAACTTTCTATAATCAATGCACAATATTAGGGTTCCATCTTTCTTCTTCACAAATAACACTAGTGCTCACCAAGGTGAAACACCCAATTTGCTATCCAATAGCTCTTGTGATTGTTTCTTCACTTCCTGTAATTCTATTGGCACAATTATATAAAGTTGTACTGATATTGGCCATGCCATTGAAATTAGCTCAATTGTAAATTCTGCCTCTTTATATAGAGGTAACATTGATAGATCTTCTTAAAATACATTTGAATATTCTTCAACTACTGGTATTCCTCTGACATCATTATATATTATTGTTCATTATGAGACCAAAGAACATTTTAGTAGAGAGATCAAGATCTAAAACACTTCGAATATTTCAACTGCCCAAGCGAGTATAACCTGAGAATTAAATTCTTAGTTTTATACTTACTATCACCTAAATGAAGATAACTAACAGATTTTTTTTCATTGATTTTTTATATGTTGATAATATTGCATATGATGATATGATTTATTGGATATATAATTATTAGAAATGTTAGCGTGTGAGATGTTAATGTGACATGTAAGGGTTGAACATATGACACTGTTGTCTATAGTCAAAGTGTTGATGTGATAAATGTTTATTTACAATTGATGTGTAATGTGACTTAATATGAAACATTGCAATGGCATATGGATGATGTATTGACAAATGATTTCTTATATAAACAAATGGTCGATTACATGTGATTATTGAGTTGATTGTCCATATGACATGAATTAAAAAGGATATATGATCTATGATAAACTGTATTATATTTTAAATAATATTCAAATGGAAATGAGAAGACAACAGAAAGAAGTAAATGAAATAAAAATGAGGTAGCAACGGGGAGAAGTAAATGAAATTAAAATGAGGTGGCAATAAGAAGAAGTAAATGAAATGAAAATGAGGTAACACAAAAATTTACAATAAAATGAATAAAAGAAAGAAAATAGATCACAGACTCGATAAACACAGTTAATTAAAAGAAATCATACACTACATATGTTTTGTGTGTGTGTGTGTGTGTGAATACAAGTATTAAATTGTATGTGATTGCTAAGTAATTTCTATGATGGTTTATTCTTTAAGTATACAACTCATGAATTGCATTCTGTTTTAGAGTTAGTGTAAACTTAGTTTGAGTGGTCTAGAGCTTTTATCTTCACTTTTCCATAGGTTGAATAGTTGACTACTTTGGAAAAACTTCTCACTCACACATTTTGACATGTACATGATTATATATAAGAGTGAACTATGTTTTCTGTGTGGCATACAGATGTTAGTAGAAGTTAATTTTAATGGCATGAAGTTACGTATGTTTAAATGTTAATTTGGAAAGAAAGTATACAAACTAGGGTTTGATTTATTGACCATGGCATTAGCACGGGTCGTGTGCCAGGCCATATAATCAATCATAGACTAATTTCCATACTCCATTAATTGTAACACTAGTCGTGTAAATGAACACAATAGACCATGGTCATTTCTACTAATTATAGAACTCACCACTGCCTAATTTTTTGTACAGAATTTTTTGGAATGAAAGTAACATTTATCCACAGAGGTCATGTAAATTGCCACAGGGCCATGTAATTAGGGCGTGTTACACTCACACGGGATGTGCATGTAAACATGTTAATAAGTAATGAATCAATATAAAAGGAATCAAATGGTGTTCATGTTTGTGTAAGCCCTAGCACCAAGCATTGTCTATAGATTGCATTCATAGTTAAGATATTTTATTCCTTATATTATTTCTATGCATAAAGATTGGTAGAATTCTATGATTCAGTATCTCGATACTTGAGCTAGCATATGCAATGCATATGTTTATAGGACCTTAAAGCAAGAGATGTCAGTCTAAATATCCCTAGTCAGTCATTACTATAGGAATAGTAGGTGAATTAAGACTAGCATACTCTTTTTGACTTAGTGGATTTAGCCCTATAGAACACAAGGACATGTGATGTTAATCAAAAACTATGAATACATGTCTAGGACATGGTATTTGGATTTGATATGCTAATGAGAACACTACATGGTTCGAAGTCATAAGTAGTTCTCATGTGCAAGTCTTACATCAGAGTTCTTAGACCAAAAATCTCTATAAAAGTCTAGATGGATTTTTGTATACTTTGACATACGTCTAATGTGTCTGTAATACGGTGATAAGTATATGTATGATTGGGTATGCATTAGCTCATGTTAGAGAGCATGAGAGAAGTGAAGGGATTACACGCTCTTGAGGAGATAGAAAATGTCACCGTTCACTTCATCAGTCAACTGAAAAGAGTGTAGCCACACCCAGATGAATAATGAGTTTTATTATTTATTTGAAAGAGTTCAGTGTCATTGAAATATCAAGAAAAAAAATGTTGCTTAATATATAAGGATGACTATTCCATGCCTTATATAATTCTAGCATTTAGGGTAATAGACTATGTGAGATTATACTAGGTTGAAAGGATGTCACCACACCTTCATTTAATTTGGGATGTCATATAATTTTTCTAGAGTTTGTTTATAACCTTTAGAAATTAATTATACCTATTTTCAACATTAAATGGACCTATAAGATCTTAAAAGAAGACTAGGTCTAAAAAGTATGAAATCGGTATTTCCATTTCAAACGTAAATTTGGGTCATTTTAAGGACAAATATATGAGGCATTAATATGCATAAATTGGACTAAATCAAGGCCCAAGAATGGTGAAAAATTTGTCCAACCTATTAAGTTTTGATTAGGTGTTAATCAAGTACTTAAAATGTGGGTTGTAAGACTTAGAGTCATAAAGGGAGAAATTCATGTTTTAAGCAATTAATTTGTCTTATATATGAACTTATGTAAGAGATGATAATCCACTTATCTATCACAATCCTAAGCTGATTCTAATAGGTTTGGAATTGAAATTATGAATTCAAATCAAAGTGGGATAAGTAGCTAAAAGGAAGGAGATAGATAAGGAGAAAAAATAGCATTTATCTCTCTCATCTCCTATTTTCTCTTCTTAGATGTGTGCCTATATAACGAGACCTAATCTCTTTATTTTTTACACTCTTTGTAACACCCTGAAAATAAAATAATTTAAACAATATGCAAATTGAATTAAAGAAAAAATGAATCAAAAATAAAAAGAATTAAATTACAATACTATATATATATATGAATATGGTAAATATGTTGGCATGCAAAAAGGAGCATGATATGTCCCTGGACTTAATGAAATTGTGCCACGGTGGGATAATAAAAGAATGAGATGTGCTTGACTTGAGAAACCGTGCCAGAAAAATCAAATTGGCACGAGACGTGTTGGCCTAGCTTGGGTCGTGCCAAGCAAATGGTGGCACGCTTGAATGGCATGAGGCATGCCTAAGGTAACTGGGTTGTGACGAGCTAACTAAAAGTGGTGCCGACTTTTAAATCTTCATTTTAATTTCAAAAACTTGTAGAAACCGAGAGAAACAAACAGAGGAACCCTAGAGATTACTTGAGGATCGATTCTTATCTAAACTTGAAAGCTTTTCATGGATAGAACACCTGGAGTTAAGGTAATCTGTTGGTTCTTGATATATTGTGTATATTGTGAGTATTAAGAGGTTTAATTATTGAGGTTCCGAATAGAAGAATATGATTTAATTGTTGGAAATGAATATGGTGAAGCTTAAGAATTGAAAATAGATGTTGGGAACTATGTATTGATGGAATTGAGTGTTTCTAACTTCCTAGCAATAACCTCATACATGTAAGATATGGTTTGACTAGGATTTGAGACTTCGTTAGGAATTAAGGGGAAGAGGTTGTATGGATGGTTTAGTAAGTAACCTGTATATGTTTCATTTATATAGGAGTTCCTTATTGGGGTTTGGATTGAAGTTAGCTCTATGTTGCTTCTTTGGGGAAAATTGAGGTAAGTGATTCTTTGCTTATATAAATAACTTGTAAGTGAAATTGTAAGTGTCCTTCACTTACTATGTTTATAATCTTAAGTAATTGAATAGTATGAATTTATGAACCTTGATTTAGTATGCAAATGGAATTGATTAAGATAAGTCAATGATGAAATAGTTATGATTTATTATGTTGGATTCTTCATAAATTCATGAATTAGTAAGTAACATGATAATATGATTATGTTGAGGTTCTTATAATATAAGCTTGAATAATGCTTAACTTATGTGAATATGGAAATGACTCAGGAAAAGATTGAAAAGATTATGTAAGTGAATTGATAAGTATTCCTATACTTAATCATGCCTACTTAAGAACTTTTATGTTCTTAGAAACCTTGAAAGGAAGCTTATCCAGCTAAGCAAAGTTAACAAATTAAATTGATATGAAAAGTGCTTATATGTACAAGATGTTCTTAGGAACATTAAAAGCTTATCATGATAAGAAAAGATACAAAATGGAAGTGATAAGAAAGACTGCTTATAAATATGTTCTTATGAATTCATTTAAAAGCTTAAAAGCTTGAATATAAGAACAATTAATAAATGCTCATATTTATGTTCAAATGAAATTATAAG
>CANYCX010993386.1:0-14101 GCA_948193385.1 Breynia disticha f. nivosa | reverse complement strand
TTTTTTTTTGTATATATTTTTTGTTTTTTTTATATATATATATATATATATATATATATATATATATATATATATATATATATATATATATATATAATTTTTAAAAAATGTTAAGTTTATTTTTTTTTTCGTCTGCTAATTTATTTGAAATTGTAGCACAATTTCACGTCAGACTTGTTGACTCTAAAGATGTAGGAGAAAGAAGTCCAGTCCCAATTGGAAAAGTAGACTAGTCGTAGATACAACGACTTACTTAAGAAAGCCCATCAACAAAAAGCCAACCCTAGTAGATCGATTTGCCAACTTGGGACGCTTGGTTGGTGTACTGGGGATACCAAAGTATCAAGCCAACTTAGCCATATAGAAGGCAAATCGTCTTTTTGGCCAACCTTGCACACTGGGGTCGATCACGCACCGCCAACACTGCAAGAGGATGGTACGCTTTTTCTAGTTTCATTATTATTTTTTTATAATAAAATTTTAATTAATTCAACTATTTTAATTTCTAGCAAGTTTTTTATAATTAACAAACTTGAATTGGTTTATCCCTTGGAGGTTTTTGACCCAGTTCATTGACTAGAGATCAGTCAAGGTTCATGTAAGTTATATTTCAGACTCTCTTTCAAATTTTTCCGTCAACTCAAAATTTTTATTTATAACTTTGATTTTCTTATTAGGCACGCACCCAACCGCACTTAGCAAGCGCTCATCGGAGGACAACACGAGCTTTAGGACCAATAAGATGCCTATCTAGACCTTGTAGGCAGGGTCGGCCCTAGAGGGTCAGTTTTTGGCATCGGGGATGCTACTTCAGATTTTTTCCCTGAGCAGATTCGCAATTCTCACCAAGATACCATACATGTGATAGAGCTAAGCTAGAATAACGATCAGCTACATACTCGTATCGATATGTTAAAGCAGCGCTTTGCGGACATGCAGTAGTAGATGTAGATATACTTCTCTCAGTTGCACAGAGATGATGATGAGTCAACTTCTTGACAGCCATCACCACCAACACCTCCACCCACCTCTTAGTGCAGTTATTTTTTTTGTTTTTATTATCTGTACGAATATTATATGATTTTTTATCTTATATATTTTACTTTATTATTCCATTAAATTATTTTATAATATTTTAAATTATCAAATTAAAATATTAATTATAAATTTAAAATATTAATTATTAATTTCAAATAAATATTTAAAATTAATTATTAATTTAAATTATATAATCCAAAAATATTATTTCAAATTTTAATTATTATTTTTCTTTCTATATTTAGCGTCCACAGGGACGCTATTTTTGTGTCCATGTGGACACTACAATAGCGTACACGCGGATGCTAATTAATATTCACATGGACGCTAAAATAATTAGCGTCCATGTGGACACCAAAATAGCATCTGTAGGACGCTAAAACAATTGAGCATCAACAATTTTGGTGTCTAATTTTAGCGTCCAAAATGCATTTAGCGTCCAAAAAGTTGGATGCTAAATAGAATTTTCTTTGTAGTGGCTTGTCTTATTTTTCTTTATTCAAATCAAAACCCCAAAAATCCCATTTATGTTTAGCATTTTCATTTATTTTCTTTACGCTACTTAATCAAGTTAAATATTACGCTCCTCGAGAGATTCGAACCAGGGAGGCATACCACTGCAGTAAAACTACACCGATCTATAGCAAACTTGCTAGACAATGATCACTATTAATGGATGTGAAATGATATTTTGAATAATGAATGTTTGTGAATTGCAAAATATGAAATGTTGTGGATATATGGACAATGTTAAGGACGAATGGAATTGTGCGTGATCATTTCTTTGATGATTTAAAAATAACTAAATTGTGGATTGTGAGGTTATTTGATTGATTGAATTTTGAGTGAATGTTAGGATGAATATCTCTATGCATGTAGTAATGGCTTTAATAATGATGAAAAGAGTTTATGTATGATTAATATGTGAATTATATGATTATGATATGGTGTCATTAAATGTATGGATGCATAAGATACTTGATTAATGACTGATTGAATGGAGTTTAAATGTAAAGTTGTTGCATGAAAACAATGGAATGGGTTTAGGGAAAATTGATTAACTTGCGTGATACTTAGTAAAGAAGAAAAACGAAATAAACTAACTTATGTGTGCCTAAATATACGATTGCATTGGGCTCCATTGGTTTTGATAGTGGCGTAGGAATATTCACTCACTTTGTTTTAATACTCGTATTTTTTTGCGTACAAATGTTTTATGTATTGACGACTTAAAGGATTTCGACGAGCGAGATCGACGAAGCACATTTCGAAAAAAAATTGGATTGTATTTTATAGGGTTTTGAATAAGCTGTTTTCTTAATGCATTGTATTTTAAAAATTCATATGTATACATTTTATTGAACATTAGACTCCTACAAAAAATAAAAAATATATTCACGTTTTAATTAATTGACAATAATTATAATTTAATTTTGTGTGTCACATTTAGTGTTATTAGAGTAGATATTAGATTCACCCAGGATAGTTGCATTGTTTTTATGTCATATGCATGTTTTGGTTTTAAAAATTAAGAACATTTCAAGGAAACCGCCATGCACTGACCTCATGGAATCCTTATGACTAGATGCTTTAAGGTATGTTGACTCGTGTGTTCTTATGGTTTAATGGTTAAAAGATAATTTAGAGGTGAAATACATAATTTCAGTGAATCGAGGTGATATATATATGTGTATATATATATATATATATATATGCTTTTGTTATTATGATGGTAGTCTTAGTACGATGTGATGAGATGGTGATGTTTGGTTAAACATGATACTATTCATATAGGAAATTAAATGTGGGATGATTTGTATGATTTGAGTGTTATGATTGTTTAGATGCATGTTATGACTTGCATATGGATTATGATGGTTTAAAATAATGAGCCATAATTTTTAAATGTGAAAGCAATGATAACAGATAATAATCTACTAGTTTGCAAGTGATTCAATGTGTATTTAGTTGTGAAAGTGATTGAGTTATATGATATGGAATGGATGTTCCCAAATCGTTGGTTTGTTAAGTTAATTGGCTATGTGTATAGGGGATGCGTGATTTAAATTTTAACCATTGGTTAAGAATATGATAATCGAACAATAAGAGCCTTAAAGCACATTTTGGTATTGCTCTTGCATTATATGTTCAGTATGATGTGGGTTTGTCATGTTAAATTATGTGGGATATATGTTATCTTGAAAATAATGTTAGTTATATGTGGTTTGTGAGACAATGTCAAAAAATTTCTCGCACTGTTTTATAGAGTAAATGCCATGAATTTTCTGTGTGTGTTAATGTATGGAATTTTTTAGAATAAAGAATGAGCTAATGGTATGTCTTTGGATGATTAATATTATTCAACCAAATTCTTGGTAAAGGGATTGAATGAGAAGAATAAAGTGAACTAAGTAATTCATCAAGGAAGTGAGAAAATTATAATTATCTATGAGGATTGAGAAAAGGAATGAGAAGAATTGAGCTTCCCTAAGGTAGTAAGTATGTATCATTGCATATTTAGAAAAGTAGAAAACCACATTATGAATGTGATAATCAAACAAAACTAGAAATAGAAATGTGAGTAGGCAAGTGAATTCCAAACATAATTTTAAAGGTTTGAAATGGATAATCAATGAATAAATATTTGGAAATGAATATTTGGGAATGGTTGATAAATTTGGAGATAGGAAGTCAAACAAAGTGAGAAATCTAAACATTCTAAATGATTTTGAGAAGTCATTTAAAGGGAGTAGACAAATATAACTCATGTGCGTATACTAAGAGAGAGACTTAATGGTTATATGTTTGATGTAATCTTGAGAGAGTGAAAACAAATGAGTATTATAGTTTGGGGTAAAGTATTAGTATAATATTGAAAGGACAAATATTGAAAGGACAAGTGGTATACATGATTGAGGATATCAAAGAAATGATTGTCAAATATCGAGTGGAAGTAAAATTAGGAGGCAATTGTATAACACATATGAATGGAAATGAAGAGTTGAGATTTAAAATTTGGAGTGCGGTCATTTGGTTTTTCTATTGTCGTCCTCCTTTTGAAGGTAATGTCATAACTGTTGTTACTGTTACAACATTAGATACTTGTGATTTTACTAGAAGATGCAATTCTTTTGGCTTCTAACGCATCTTTCTTGACTAAGATAGGACATTTCTCAAAAATGTCTTCTACATTTTCTTTTCTCAGTGCACAAATCACTTGTTTCCTTTCTCTACCTACATTGGTTCAACATTGCCTCGTAGATGCGAGGAATCGAGCATAGAGATAATTGTTAAAGTTCAATAGAGAGACTTTTGGAAAATCCATTAGGAGATGTATATTCAAATGCGATGGAAGTACGTAGAAGTTCTCTTGGAGGATTAAGTTATGTAAAGGAAAAGATTAGAATATGTACAAGGGTCACTGGCGTTGGATTGAGAGGAGCTAATCAACACATCTATTTTCCTAGAACATATGCTAGTATAACCATGAGTGCTTAAAGTTACATAATATAAGCTTGGCTGATTTTGAGAATGAAATTTCCTTAAAGAGGGGAGAGATGTAACGCCCAAAAAAAATTTAAATTAAAAATATAAAATATGGAAGCATTAAAAGAAATAAAATTTCTTCATTTATGAATTAACCTAAATTAAAATAAATTGAAGTAAAATAACAATATGAGTATATGACTTTTGTATGTACAAAAAATTACAAAATTAGGAAGAGGAGACACTTGGGTAAAAAGTAATAAAAATATGGACACAAGGTATTTTAGACACCACACAAAGCCACACCTCTAACCCTAAAATGAGAAAACCCTAATTCATCTTCTCCTCTCTTCTTTCCCTCTTCAAGTCATCACACTCCTCCCTCTCTCCCTTGCCTTCTCTGCTACACACCCTTCTCTATCACCCTCTCTCCACCATAAGCTCGTCCCTCCCTCCCCCTCTTGTGTTCCTCCATCTCACACTCCTTATCTTGTCTGTCATGCACCGACCACTGCACACCTCTCTCGCTCGCACATCGCCGACCTCTCTCCACTGCACTTTTTCTTCCTTGCAATCGCATGTCCCACACTAAACTAGCCACTATGCATCCCTCCACGCTCAATCTTTGCGCCTCCTCAACAATTATCACAAGTCGAAACGACCACCATGCTTGTTGCGCGCCTATGCCGCGATAGGTCGCACACTCTAACCATTCCTCCCTCTCTTATTTTTTTCAAAACTGAAAAACCCAAGTAAACATAAAGTGTATTCCTCTTTACATTTGCTTCTGGGTTTGGTTTGATGTTTGCTTTAGATTAAACACTCACTTATTTTTTATTTTGTGTGTTATCATGTTGGGTTTAGTTCTAACATTGTAAGGGCAATGGATTGGAGGCGTCATGAGAGATTAATCGATTCTGAATAAGTGGTGTGGATAGGTGGGTTTTGAAACTTGTATTTTATCAATGATGGACCACAGTTTGTTAGATTCTAAATTTTTGGATTGGTTAAGCATGTAGTGTAAGATTAAAATTTTAGTATGACAATTGAGAATCGGTTGTTGAGATAATTAAATTTGAAGATGTTATGTTGTTGTAATGGATTAATCTAAAAAGGAAAAGTTATAGGGGTTAGATTAAGGGTAATGCATTGTAAAGATTTAATTGTAATATATATTGAAAACAATGGTGATTGCGTTCTGTTAGAAAAAGAAATCGCTAACGTAAAAGAGGTAAAATAGAAATGATAAATGGAATAAGAAATTTAGGAACTTGGAGCATTTAAAATGAAAGAACCTAATTAATTGAATTGTAATTGATGATGAACTTTATGTGTTTGAATATTTCGAGGATCAAAATCGAGATGGAATTAAAATTTTTCCAAAAGGATGAGCATACCCAGACTTGCGTGTTTAGTGAGTACCTAACACTTACTTGCCTTTTGTCGCATATGCATGGTTAAATATATGTGGTGATAATCATGTGACATATTTGTGTATGTGGTTGTGTTGAATGTTGATTCCTTAAACGATATGAGATTTATGGTGTGGCTTGATAAATTGATTGAAGTGAATGGTTGATATAGATGTGCTCGTATGGTAATTGCAATTGGACATAAGGTTGAACAAATGATTGATTTCTCTGAAAAGATGATTCATGTTATGTATTGTTTATTATGCTCATGATGTGAAAATGATTGCTTGGTTTATAATTGGTACTATGCAATTGAACGTTGAGTTATGGACAAATATGTGGACTTGTTTGTTTTGAAATATGAGTTGGGATGTGTGAATATAGTGGCAAATTATATGATTGATGATTTTATGTTGCTATGCATGAGTTCATTTGCATTAACATTTCATGTGCACTGTGTGTATTATGGTGAGAATGAAAAAAGGGGATTGGCCTAAACAGGAGCGAGAGCTCTTAAAATAGAAAAGGGGATTGGCCTAAACGAGAGTGAGACCCCTCAACATGAAAAAAAGGATTGGCCCAAAGGAGAGCGACAACTCTCAAAAAGAAAAAAAGGATTAGCCCAAATGAGTGGGACAACTCTATAAATGAAAAAAGGGTTGGCCTAACAAAAACAAGAGCTCTAAAAATGGAAAAAAAATATTGGCCAATGAGTGTGCGTTATGGAGTGTGTGCATAAGAATGCATGAAATAATGATTGAGGTGAAAAGCATGCATTCATATTTTAACACCCTGAAAAATACTAAAAACTAGAAAGAATATAATTAAATATATACTGGGGATCGAGTTAGAAAAGAATGAGAGAAAATGAAGTAGAATTATGCAGAGACAGGCTTAGCACGAGTTGAATGTAATGCATAAAAAATTTCATCATAAATTATACTAAAATTTAAAGTTTATAGTGGCAAATGGTTTACCTAAATTGTTCCCCAAATCATTTTGAACATGAAGCTGATTTGTGTTGCACTAAAGAATGAAGGAAACAGGTGAGCAGATGGTTTGTAAAAACCATTAGGTAAATTGTTTTTAACTAACTGGGAAAAGGGGAAAACAACACATTCAAAAAAGGGGAAACAATCCAAAACGAGATAAAATACCTCAAAACCTTAAAACACTCTCCCATTACCCAAAACTATTTCCCTAAGGTTCCCTAAACCGCATTCTCTCCTAACCATTCACAAATTTCCATCATCCACCATAGAAACCTTGCCTCCCACTAGATTTGCGCTCTTGCTTCAGTTTGGAAGAACATACCCAATTTAGGTAAATCTCCAAACCTTTAAGGTAAGATTAGGAGAATGGGGGTAAATTAGTGGGAGGTAGGATGAATTTCATTCTAAAAAAGGAATAAAAAAGATAGAACAAAATGGATTAGGGTTTAAGGTTAAAAAAAGGGGGGATTTGAAGAATTAGAGGAAATTGAAGGTTAGGTGATAAAATTTGTCCTAAATTATTAATATGTTAAATCATTTTAACTATATTATAGGAATCAAAGCCATGGAAGAGCTGGAGCGACTGCTGGACGAACTCACCTAAGTTTGTAGGTAAGTGGATGGCATGTCACTTACTTATCGATATGTAGTCTAAACATGGTTAAGCAGGTTGGCCTAAAATGCAAAATTATGAATGTTAAAATGAAGCCAAACCTTATGTATCTTTTTTATATGTGGCATGTATGTTTGAGTGACATGGGTACTTATTTGTTGAATGTTGAAAAACATGTGAGCTTTGGTACCGATTAGGTGATGATACTTGAGAGTGGGATTGTATAGATGTTAACATGATTATGTGTGATATTTTTTGAGTTCAGTTGAATGAAATTGAATTGTAATGCTTATATGTGTGTGGGATGTCTTAATATATGTAATTTATGATCATCGATTTGGATTACATGTAATGCTGCAAAAATTTAACTAAGAATATTTAGAAAAATATAAAAAAAAAAGAAGTGCCAAATGGTCTGGGGAACTGCCTAGCAAAAGCATTCCCCAAATCGTTTTAGTTATGGACAAAAAGTTGATTTTTTACAGACAGAAGCAAGGAATGGCTTGGCAAATGGTTTGGGCAAATCATTTACCAAACCGTTTGACCTGTCGGACTTTAAAAATAAGATGCGTTTTGCGGAAAAAGGAAAGAGAGTAAACATATGTTGTGAAACTTAGCTTGACAGAAACTCTTTTAAACTTTCTAGAAACATTTCCAAACCTTCCCAAAGCGCAAATCCTCAGTTCCCACACTTAGATCTTCCTAACTCCACGAAGGAGCAACGGGCTAGACGATTCCTAAGGTTGGAGGCATTTTGGAACAAGGCAAATCTCTAACCCAGGTGAAATTTATGAGTATTAGAGTGTGATTTATGTGGGTTTTTGTGGACGAACCTAAAGGTGAATGCATTTAGCATGTTATGGTGATTTTGATGGGAGATTTGTGATTTTAGGGTTTTGAGTAATTTGGGGGTTTTGATAATAGTGATTGGGTTTTTTATATTCAGAACATAAACCAGAGTTCAACGACAAGTTGACTTCATGGCATTTGAGGTAAGTACATTGAATCACACTTACCATTGTATGTCTTGCATATGTATGATTAAATATATTCGATTGAGTGGAATATGTCAAAAGTGCTAGAGTGAAGTGTCTTTTAATGGATTTGATGTTGATATGTTTTAATGATTATTAGAGTGAGATATGTGCTACGATAATAATGTCATTGTGTGTGAAATTGTATGGGATGAGCTAAAATATAAAGAAGGAAATTGGTTTGAGATGTGTGATATTAATGCATTATGCTATTATTGATTTTAGATAAATAATATATGGTTTAATAGATCTTTTAAACTATGATTAACGTGAGCCATGAAAAGTATGATGTGTTGGTAAGTTGTGACGTATGATTGTTGCAAAATGAAATTGTGAGTATGAACCTTGTATTGAGTATGTTTAATTATTGTTTCGATGAGTTAAGCAGTGTGATTTATTTAAATGGAATAATGAAAGGATAAGTGTGATTATGGTTGAGGTGATGTGGTTATGTATATATAAGTGTGCGTTGTGAGTGTGATGTAGTTTAAATGATATGTGGGATGTGGTGTGATGAGTTGTGTGAAAATCAATAATTGACCTGTTTGTAATTGATGTGAATGAATGGATGAAATGATGTGATTTTGAAATTGTGAATGATTTTATGAAATAAAGAATAAAAAGGTCAAATTAAGATGCAGGTATGTTGTATATGTTCGAGAATCTATTTAGATTCCCTATAGTTTAAATTATGATGACTTCAATCGTGTATGGTTGGTATGTATGAAAATGTGGCTTTAGGGCATGTGATGATGATGGTGAAATCTTTTCAAATGCATATATGATTATGTGATGGTATAGTATTCATTATGAATACATATGATACGTGATTTTTGCTTGTTGATATTGTTGCCAGCATACACAACATTTAATTGATTTCATTTACGAGGAATGTCACTGTTTGGCATTTGCATGAGCACGGTGCATGTTCATGCTTTATGAATAAAAAAGGGAATTGTTTAGTGAAAAGGGGATTTGCCCAAATGAGATTAGAACAGTCGAGACCTCTAGTAAATGAGCGAGAGCTCCGTTATTGGTCCATAAAACACTAAAAGCACTTTACCAACGAGTACTTATGAATTAACTACTTTGGTAAGTGTTATAGGTGTACTTAGTGGGTATTTAGTTACACACATGCATGTGTGTTAGTGGTTATTGTGCCGAGTGATTATACTTAGTGACAGGACTATGCTTTCGGCGGGGCTAAGCAGTACGATACTAGAAGAAGGTTGAGCTCCAAGTTTTGGGATTTTATTAATGTTGTATGTCTATACAAGTTTGAGTATTTATGTGATTTACAAACATTATATGTGAATCCTTTTCCATAGTTTCTGCATTACTTTTCTTATTTTGTGTATGACCAACACTGGTCCTTGTTTAATGGTTTGGAAACTGTATTTCCCGTTTGCTCTCTCTCGTTTAATTCTCCTTTTTAGGAAAATGGTTGCCAAAATTTAGATTTAATCGAAAATGAGTTTTGCAAATTTGGGTGTGACATTTAGTGGTATCAGAGCAGGGATTATAATTCCTTACGGACTATGCCAGAAAATGTTTTCATTGCATCATTGTTTGTGAAACTAAGGTTTTGAAATGGTGATTTCTATAGGATGGAGCCAATCGATAATGTGTCACATGAGACCGCTGAGTCTCGATAGTCAGTTTAGGGGTAGGGATCTACTCTTGGGGCACGATGAGCAGTAGGCACACGTTGTTTTTCCACCTTTCAACCCTGCCTATGCTCATTTCTACGAAATGACGCACAAAATTATGAGAGAGTAAGGAGGTCAACTGGGAGTCAATATAGATAGAAACTTTGGAGAGGTGTGCAAATAAGGCACAAAGGTGGAATAACACCATGTGCCTGCTGCTCATCATGCCCAAAAGTGGATACTCATTAGAATAAGGTGTCCTATGGAGCAGAAGCTGGGGTACAATACTGCGCTTCTAGAGAAGAATGTGTGGTACTGGTGGAAAATGGTTCTCGAAAGTCAGAATGACCCACCTACCCTTACTTGGGTGTATTTCAGGAGAGTGTTTGAAGACAAGTATACCCCTCCTTGGTACCGAAATAAGAAGAAGATCGAGTTAATAGAACTCAAACAAAGGGAAACGACTGTTGTGGAGTGCGAGGTGTAGTTCCTTCTTTTTCGTATAAAAATCATTTTCTTGCTTTTCTACCTTGGGCTGGCATTTTCCGATAGATGGGAAATCATGAACATAGAGATATTTATGAATGTAAAATAAGAGAGTTTTACAAGAAAAGAAATAAAGCAAGTTGTGATGATAGTATTGTTGAGTATGACATTATCAAATGAGGCAGTGAGTGATTGATGGTTGATAGAGATGGAGTTTTATATGATGTATGTTGGTGTGAGAATTAGTAAGGAGAAAGCCAATGTGCCAAGCGCATATTACGAGAAAACGGGCAATATAAAAATTTTGTACCTTATGATTGTAAGGAATACCATAAGGTGAAGCTTATGTACAGAACACTCGGTGTCAATGTGGAAATTGAATAGTATGGGTATGTTTGGGTCATCATGTGAGTACTTAATGAATAAAGGCAGTATTGCAGTTGCTAAGTGATTATGTAAACTGAAATGGGATTTCTAAGATAATTCGACCTAAGAATTAGTGAAGGATTGAGTGTTATTACAATGGCAGGACGGATGAACATATGGAAAGTTAGGCCGATTGTTGTAAGTAAGATGGTAGAAACTATGTAACCAGATATTAGAAAATAAAAAAATTTGTGATGATGGATCAAGATGCCTTGTGAGACGTGTCTGAGGAAACATAAGCTTAAAATTTAGGGGATAAAATTTCCCAAGGGGGAGAGTTGTAACACCCCAAAAATTTAACAAAGAATATTCAAAAAATATGAAAACAGACGTGCCAAAGAGCATGGGGAACAACTTGGAAAAATCGTTCCCCAAACCATTTTTGTTGTGGACAAAAAGTTGATATTTGGCAGACAAAAGCCAAGAACAGCTTGGCAAATGGTTTGGGAAAACCGCTCACCAAACTCTTCGACCTGTTGGGATATTAAAAATAGGATGCATTTTGAGTGAAAGGAAAGAGAGTAAACATATTTTGTGAACCGTAGCTCGACAAATCCTCTCTCAAACTTTCTAGAAACATTTCCAAACCTTCCCAAAGCACAAATCCTCACTTCACACACTTAGATCTTCCTAACTCTACAAAGAAGAAATGGGCTATATGATTCCTCAGGTTAGGAGGAATTTTGGAGCAAGGTAAATCTCTAAACCTAGGTGAAATTATGAGTATTGGACTGTGATTTATGTGGGTTTTTGTGGAGGAATCTAAAGGTGAAAGTATGTAGCTTATTATGGTGATCTTGATAGTGGATTTGTGATTTTAGGGTTTTGATTAATTTTGGGATTTTGATAATAGTGAGTGGGAAATACGAAGTTGAGTATGAAATTATATTTAATATGGAAAATGTTACTTAATTTGTGTAGGAGGTGACATTGGAAACTCGAACTGGAGTTGAGCGACGAGCCAACATTGCGGGATTGAAAGTAAGCGCACCGAATCACACTTACCATTGTATGTCTTGCATCTGTATGGTTAAATATATTGAATGGAATATGTTGAAAATGATAGAGTAAAGTGTCTTTAAATGGACCTGATGTTGATGTGTTTTAATGATTTGTTCGAGTGCGATATATGTTATGATAATAATTTCGTTGTGTATGAATTCTATGGGATGAGCAAAAATGTAAAAATGGAAATTGGTTTAAGATGTGTGATATTGATTCATTGCGCTATTATTGATTTTTGATAAATAATGTGTGGTTTGATGGTGTTAGTGTAAGCCCTAACCCAATACATTGTTTGTAACTTTTATTATTGATTAATAAAATTATGAGGCATTATTTCATCATATCATGTATTGACCTGTGGTTTGTGTTTGATAAAATATCCAAGAATGTTAATTAAGCACTTGAGGTATCAAGGTTGAGGATCTTGATAGTAGAACCTGGAAGTTATGATATTAACATTCTAAATATCCCTTATGACTTGTTTCTATGGGAATATAAATGAATTAAGACTAGTATGTACTTTGTACATAATCATGTTCTACGGGTCATAGTTATTCTGGATATCTACCAAAGTGCATAGGTGCAATGTGGAGCATTGTACTTAGAGAGCGATCACTATTTGCAATGTCAAATATTATCATTAGACTAAAAATCATTGTGTCTCTTGTTGTGATTTTTGGTGTACTTTGACATACTCCTAACGTGCCGTAAAAGGTTGAGAAATATGGGTATGAATGGGCATACTAAGAATCATAAGTAAGAGCAGGAGTGAAGTAAAAGGATTGATCCTCTCAATGAGAGCAGATATCATTGGCCGCTTGATAGACAAGATTGGTAAGAGTTTGGCTGAACCCGAATGAAATGATTACGTCATTTATTTGAACTTATCAATTTTGTGATAGAGATCAAGAAAAGTGATTTAGCACTAAGTAAGGGTGTTAGCGACATGCCTTATGCTAACCAATATATCGGAGGTTAAGAGATGTATTTGGATTGTAGTAGGGCTATTGACACCGCTCGTTAGCGATTTAATTCAGGGTGATCATAGTGTCCTACTAGAGACCGTTTATGATTTATGAGTTTTTAAACTCATTGCCTTTATCAAATATTCCTACAGATCGCACATGGATGACGGAAAACTAAAAAGTGTATTTTCGGTTTTTCACCTTAGGTTAAAATCCGACTAATGGCCCGGATTGGGTATTTGGGCCAATTTTGGTAATTAGGCCCAATATGGATAAGAAATAATATTTCTTACATGATTTTAAGACAAATATTATTTATTAAGTATGATGTCTTAAGTGGAAAATATCTGAGAAATAAGAAAGATAAAATTTAGGAAGCTTGTCTTAAATTAAGACAAGATTAATGTGAGATAAATTAAATGAATGAAATCTTTTATTTATCCACATTTGATACACGAAAATGGGTGGCTTTTTAAGATGATATTTATTTTAAATAAATACTTAACAGAGTCCTAATAGGATTAGGACTGTTAAGTATTTTAAAAATTTAAAATTCAAAACTCTTCTTTATAAATAGAACTTAAAACTATAGTCTTTTAAGAGAGCTTTGTAATCCCCTTCATACACTTCCATAGCTGTGAGCCTTCCACCTAAATTTAGAGAGATTCAAGGTTTTTCTAAGAGAGAGAAAATGAGATTAAGTGGCTGGTCTATTGAGAGATCAACGTTGTGCTCATCGTCTTACAGTTTCCTCACCCGATTCACAAAATAAGGTGATTTGAATACTCTTTTGGGCTACTACACGTTTTTATTTAATCCGTGTATTAGTGTTGTAAAGGAACCACTCTTGGGTTTATAGATCGGTGTCAGAAAGTTTGTCTCAGAGTATTCTGAGATGGTAGTTAACTGTTCTTGGCGAGCACACAGCCTAAGAAAGAAAAGCTAGAAAGGTATGTTTTCATCAAAGATTTACTCTTTATGGTACCTAGTTGTCA
>CANYCX010993277.1:0-25195 GCA_948193385.1 Breynia disticha f. nivosa | reverse complement strand
AAATAAACACAAATTAAATAAAATGCGAAAACCCCCTTTTTGTAGCTAAATTTCCCAATTTCTGCCCTAATTTCCGAGCTCCTTTCTGCCACAAATAGCTCTTATCTACAACCAAAACAGACCAAAATGAAGAATTCCCTCTGTTTCTCTCTCCTCGTCCATATATAGAGTTCTGTTGAATAAACAAAGAACGCGGACTGAACCAGGAGAACGCGGATTCGGCGCGAAACCGCGTTCTCATACGCGGCTTGCAACACAAAACTACGCGGTTTAGAAACGAACCTGCGTTGTCACTCTTCCAAACCGCGTTCCATCCGGGAACTTCGAATCGTCTGTTGCCATCATACGCGGATTCAGAAGACATTACGCGGATTCATACTGAACCCACATTCACATGATTGAAGTCGCATTTCTACCTGTCTGTTCGACTCGATTTCTCAACAACATACGCGGATTGGGATGCTAGTACGCAGGTTAGGATCGAAACCGCGTTCTTCTCACTGAAACCGCATTCTTACCTGTTTCTCTAGCTTGCTTCTTACCAAACTACGCGGATTTAGAGAGATTTACGCATGGTGGTATCTAGTCCGCGTTCTGCTTACTGAATCTGCGTGTTTACCTGTTTCTGGCACAAATTTGACACATTTTTTCCTCAAGACTATATTAGACCAAACTTAAATAAAAGATATGTAAACAAATAAAACATGCACAAAAAACATACTAAAAACACTCTTAAATACTAATGAAAAATTGTTGCAAATACATTTTATCAATCTCTCTCTTTTTTCTTTTGGGCAAATCCTCCCTTTTTTCATATAATAGAGCTCTCGCTCTTTTTCTCTCTTTTGGGAAAATCCCCATTTTTTTCATATAATAGAGCTCTTGCTCTTTTTCTCTCTTTTGGGCAAATCCCTTTTTTTCATTTCGTCACTATGAACATACATAATGGTCGTGCTATTCCAAAACTGACACGAATCAATGCATCTCAAGCATCTCAATTACACAATATCAACATGCACATGAATAGCCATGATGTCACACCATCATTCGATCATAACCACACAAGGTATATCCAACATAATTTATTCCATATTCACATGTTACACAGTTTCACACCATCACATTACTCAAGCTTTCTATACAAGCGCATTTTTCATTCCATCACCAATAACAACCCAAAAATCAATAATTCATATTAGAGGAAGTGCAACCTCATAAACACATCATCCATTCACTTAGTTTATGCACTCGCGATCGATTCCAATACCATTTCACACACATCAAAACAATAGTACTCTTTGCATTTTAAGTTCATTTCCCACAATTTCTAGCATTCGCAACCAATGAGTATTTAGTCAACTATAATTAACTACAAATACAAGACATGCTAAGGTAAGTGTGTTTCGGTGCTCTTACCTTGAAATCTGCAAAGTCGCGTGCTCGACACTCAACCTTGGCTCGGGTTCTAATTTCTGTCTCCTACACAATTTCATTCCAATTCTTATTAAACATTAATTAATATAACTAATTGCTAAATTAACCTCAATTGACTAAAGCCCCTAAATTTTCCTCACTAAACCCATCCAAATTCCACTCTTATCCTTCAAAACCCTAAAAATTTCACCTAATTCACTAACTATTAACACCCTAGCAAGTTCCTCACCCTAATTCGTCAATAAACCCTACTTTAATCATAAAATCCATCAATTTTCCACAATTTTGTGCATGCATTAATCCTAACTCACACATTTCATATAATTAGAGGTCTAGGACCTTACCTTAATATTTTTTGCTCCCAAAATTTCAAAAATACTCTCCTCCTTTTGCTAAAACTCTCCTTCTACAGAAACTAGGGTTCCTTGGGCATTTTGGAGGGTATTTTTGAGTGAGTATTTAATGCAATGGCTCATGTTTTGTCTGTTTAGATGGGCACGCCCCTCGACACACCCGTGATAAGGGTCGTGTGCAACATTTTCACCACGCTTCAAACACATCTCGTGTCCCATTTTGTGCTGTTCATTCCCAGCACAGTGGCATTAGCACGGCCCATGCCCAGCCCGTGCCAAGCCCGTGTTGACCTACTCTTCCTTTATTTTATTTCATTTTCTCCCGAATCGATATGCCTATATTTACATATTTTCTAATTCTAGCATTTTTCTGGGGCGTTACACTTACATTATCATTTTAGTATCAAAGCATGTCGATCTTGTGATTGGTTATGGTATCAAAGAGAATGGAATCAAGATTAGACAGAGTCGAGGAGAAGATCAAACAAATTCCTTAGTTGAGGAAGGAGATGTCAAAGTTGTCGAAGAACATAACCATGATGAGACAAAGATTGGATGAAGCTTTGAAGATCATGTTGAAGGGACAATCTCTTACGAGAGATGATGTTGAAGAGATTGTGAAACCCCAAAACTCTTATTCTTTTATAATTAGATAAGTAAATAAGCAGCATATTTTTTATTTTGAAAGATAAGTAAATCTCATACAAGAAGGATGCGAACCCCAAAATGATGATGCATTCATCACTAAATGATTTAGGTTTGGCAATGCAGAAAACGTGGCAAATATTTTACAAAATATGGAACGTCAATAAACTATGACATGTATGCATAGTTTTACAAACATCATTCAAAATATTTTGAGTTGCCAACCTACTCATCGAACACCGTACTCCCAAAGCTGTTGAAGGTCTGTTACCAGCTAGTACCTACTAGTGCTCTACATACAATACATTTAAACCAACTATCATGAGTATAAAACTCAATAAGTACACCTACAATATACTTACCTAGTTATGTAGTAGATAAGTGCTCGTTCATTTGAGAAACTTAGGTGTATTATGGATAGCATTCATTGTTTGTTTTCTTAAGTGCATATCATGTTCTTAATGTTCATAAATTTTCCAAGAAACATGGGGTGTGGTGGTCAACACGGCCCCGTGCTCCATCTCAGTTAAAAAATGTGGTCTGATATGAGCCCGTGTGGCATGACACGGTCACTGTGCTTCATAACACAATGGGCATGTCAATCTTTTGTAATCATCCAGTAGCCTGGCACGACGTCGTGCGGATCAGCATGATGACCGTGTCTGCCTACTAGAATCACTTAATTCACTAGTTTCACTCCATCTATTCACAAGTCATTGTCCAAATCACATATATTCAGCTAAACCAATTCTAAAAGTACTTAAAAATCGTACACTGATGTTATCGAACACATGTTCTAAAATGCCATAACAATTCATAATAAATAACAATCACCCACAAGTTCATATTTATAAACATTAATGCTATGTAACTGCATCATGTATGATAATGTAATACACACAAAATGTATGCCTCAAGTCTTCCCTTTTCCTTTTACGACCAGAGAGCTCCCACCCTCATTTTCACACAACCATGAGCTCTTACTCTTAATTTCTTTACAGGCACGAGCTTTTGCCCTCATTTTCACACATATAAGAGTTCTCACACTATGTTCTTTTCATTTACGACCATCAGTTTTTGCTTCATTTTTTCAGGCCAATGCTCATTCCTTTCATTACGACCATTCACACACAATGGTCATGCCAAACGTAATGCAACAATGTCCATTACATGTCCATAACTCATAGCAATTCAACATGGCCATATACTGCAATTCATCCTCAAATTACCATTTAAAGCATTTCCATCAATTCAATCATACCAAATGCAATTTCATTAATCTGCAACAACACCAGCTATGTCATTCGTTAAACAACAAAAGCTCATTTTACAACACTCATACGACATAACATTTCACAAATAATTAACACAATATCAAGCATTACTTCAAACTCAAATACACATCCAATTCAACAATCAAATTTGAAAATAACATTTGCTTAAACACTTTCAACATGCATTTGACCACATATACTACCATACAAAAACAAAACATACCAAGGTAAGTGTAGTTCAGTGCAATTACCTTGAATTTTGCGAAGTCGCGTGCTAGACACTCAACCTCGACTCAGGTGCTGATTTTCATCTCCTACACAAATTTCATTTTCCAATTTAGTTAAAGTATTTTCTATCCATTTTAATTACCCAATTAACTCACATATTCAATTTTCCCCCAAGTCTTCCTAAAGTTCCCTAAATCTCACAAAACCCACTCAAAACCCTCTTTAAACTCATTTTTCCTCCTCCTCCTCCTTTTGCCTTAAAACCCTAAATTTGCACCACATTTACTAGCCATTCACATTCACTCAAGTTCCCTCAACATAATTCGTTAATATTCTAAATTTTATTCACAATTTACACAAAATCTCAATTAAAAATTGTAGCATACAGAAACCCTAACCTCAAGTTTAACCTAATTAAAAGGTTTAGGTCAATACCTTAGCTCCTTAGCTTCCCAAATCGTAAGAATCCCACTTCCTCTTGCTAAAATCGTATTGCATCTAAAACCTAGGGTTTGGGTCGTGGGTGGTACGTTCTTGACAGCTTTTGAGACTCTAAAATGAGTCTTTCATCTGTTTGACACGTTTTAGTTGTTTTGCACAACACGCCCCTCGACACACCTATGCCGAGCACCATGTGCTGCATTTTCACACACACCATAACCACGACTCGTGCTCCATATCGTGCTATCTGGTTTAATTCTAGTAGCATTGGCATAATCTGTGCTCAGTCTGTGCTAGCCTATTTCTACTTCATTTTATCTCGTTCTTTCCCGACTCAATCTCTGCTATATTTATTCTGCCTAATTTTTCCTATTTATCGAGGGTGTTACAGAGACCAACTCTGTAAGAAAGGAGTCGG
This sequence comes from Breynia disticha f. nivosa, assembly GCA_948193385.1. NCBI lineage: Eukaryota > Viridiplantae > Streptophyta > Magnoliopsida > Malpighiales > Phyllanthaceae > Breynia > Breynia disticha. The sequence continues at coordinate 20,402 of CANYCX010993277.1, read as the reverse complement.
TGATGACTGTTGAGGAGTCAAAAGAGGAGATAACTTTGGCTAAGAAGATCTTAGATCGTGATCAATTTCCCAAGAGGGTGGAATTACCAATGTTTGATGGAACAAAACCTGATGTGTGGATTTTCTATGTTGAAAGGTATTTTTCCATTAACAAGTTAACAGAGAAGGAGCAGTTAGATATCGTAGGAGTGTGCTTTGAAGAGAAGGCCTAGACATGGTTGAGGTTTGAAGAAAGGAACACTCCTTTCACTTCCTAGAGTGAGCTTAAAACACAGATGTTGCAAAGGTTTTTTGGACCTGATGAAGGAACCATAACCCAGAGGTTTTTTGCTGTTAAACAGACTAGGACAGTCCCAAGTATTGGGCCCAGTTTGAAATGGTAGCGGCCGTAGTGGGAAAGATGAAGGAGCATTACATGTTGATCGTATTTATGAATGGGTTGGAAGATGGCATTAAGGCTGAGTTGTTTATGTTGAACCAGATTGGGCTTAAGGATACTAAATTGGCAGCTAGCCAAATTGCAAAGAGGAATGATGTACTCAAATCCAAATCCAACACATACAAACCTAACCCTAAGCCATCCTTAAAATCCAAAATGATTCCATGGAATCCCAGCAGAGTTACTAATATGCCCCAGCCCAGTTACACTAAATAAGCTACACCATCACATTCAACCCAATGCTCCCAAACCCAAACTGACCAAGGAACCCAAAACTCTTACCAAAAAATAGATACCAAAGGCTACCAACACTCAAACCCTGCTACCACTCAATCATCTGTGTCATCCACTGGTTCCACTTCTTGAATCTGTTGTCTATTAGTGGCTGAGGCCCAATCCCAGAGGGATAAAGGATCATGCTACAAGTGTGATAAAAAATGGCACATTGGGCATAAATGCAAGAATCAGGAGATGCACATTTTATTAGTAAGTGAAAATGGAGAAGGGGGTCAACAACTAGAATTGTTGGAAATCATTAAGGATTTGTTGGCTGGGGAGGAGGTCAAATTGGCACTAATTTCTGTGGTTTGCATGGGTTCACTCAAAGCTATAAAAATGCAGAAAAAATGAGAAACTTGGAAGTTATGATCCTTATGGACAACAAAGCACACATAATTTCATTTCAAAAACCCTTGTGGACAAGATGAAGCTTAAGAGGGAGGAGACTAAAGGGTATCAAATTACTATTGGTAATGGAGAAGTGCTAGATAGTGCTAGAATTTGTAAGGGGTGAAGCTGAGTCTTCCTAGTTATAGGATTATACATGAATTTTTGCACTTGTAAATGGGCAGTGTTGATGTAATTTAGAGGGTAAAATGGCTATCTTATTTACGGGAAGTCAGAGGTAATTGAAGAGATTTAACATTGACTTTTGTTATTGATAGGAAAGAGATTTGCTTACGAGGGGATCCCAGCCTCTCAAAAGCATTGGTATTAAGAAAACCCTTTCATAAGGCACTAAAGAATGAAGGGGAAGGATGGGTTATTAAGTTATATGAGTTAGACAAAAGTAGACAAGGGGAATCTGATTTATCATCAGAGTTGTGGCATCTTCTCAATGAATTTGAGGATGTTTTTGGCATTCTTGAGGGATTACCTCGAGAAAGGGGTTGTGTGCATGCTATTTTGTTGAAAGAAGGAGTGGAACCCATAAGTTTTAGGCCATATAGATACCCCTAAGCTCAAAAGAACGAGATCAAAAAACTAGTTGCAGAAATGTTATCTTTAGGAGTTATAAGGCCGAGTACGAGTCCTTTTTCTAACCCGATACTTTTGGTTAGAAAGAAGGACGGGAGTTAGAGGTTTTGTGTCGATTATTTTGCGTTGAACAAGGCAACCATACCGGACTATTTTCCCATCCCTAACATAGATGAGTTGTTAGATGAACTAAATGGGGCAGAGATTTTTTCCAAGCCAGACCTGAAGTTCAGATGCCATCAAATACAGGTGAGGGAGGAATATGTTCCAAAAATGGAATTTTGAACACATGAAGGACATTACGAATTCCTTTTAATGCCCTTTGGGTTGACGAATGCCCCGACCACTTTCCAATCACTTATGAATTTGATTTTTAAGGGGTTATTAAGGAAGGGGGTATTGGTGTTTTTTGACAATATATTGGTGTATGGATCAACTTAGGAGGAAAATGATAATAAGCTAAGGGCAATGTTGCAAGTTCATAGGGATAACCAATTGTACGTGAATATGAAAAAATGTTTTTTTGGGAAATCTAGCTTGGAGTATTTAGGTCATATAATATCTGGTATGAGGGTTAAAGCAGATTTGGAGAAAATTAGAGTTATGGTTGATTGGTCTATTCTCTAGAATCCTAAGGAATTGAGGGGATTCCTAGGATTAAATGGATATTATCATTGTGTTGTTAAGAACTATGGGAAAATAGTCACACCATTGACCTAATTGCCTAAAAAACAAGGGTATGGTTGGACAAAAGAGGCTACTGAAGCCATGTATACTTAAAGAAAGCAATGTTACAGGTTCTAGTTTTAGCATTGCCAAAGTGGAATGAATTGTTTGAGGTTAAGATTAATGCCTCTGGAGTGGGGTTGGGGCCTTCTTTAGCCATGCTCTGTCGAGTAAATCCAAGCTGAAATTGGTCTACGAGAGAGAGTTAATGGCCATTGTGTTTACAATTCAAAAGTGGAGGCATTATTTGCTTGGAATGAAATTTATAGTTCGAACTGATCAACAAAGTTTGAAGCACTTGTTGGATCAGTAAGAAGTGGCTCCAAAATACCAGAGGTGGCTTATTAAATTACTTGGGTTTAATTTAGAGATCCATTATAAACTCAAAGGAGAGAACATGGTTGTGGATGCACTGTCCAAACTTCTGGGGATAGTTGAGTTGAATTCTTCAATGTCCATTTCTGTGTTGGATTGGGAAGAGATGAAAACAGAAGTTCAGCAAGATCCCAAGTTGAAGGAAATTATTAATGACTTAAACAAAGATCCTCTGACTCATCCTAAGTGGGAAGTTGTTAAATGACAGTTATTATATGATGAGAAATTAGTGATATTGGCTTCATCCAAGTGGAAAGGCAGGTTTATGAAAGAATTTCATAGCATCCCAGTTGTTGGTCATGGAGGCTTCCTCAAAACACTTATGCAAATTTCAGGAGAGTTATATTGGGAAGGGCTTCGAGCTGATGTGAAGCAATTTGTGAGTTCCTATGAGGTTTGTCAAAAGAAAAAATACGATACATTATTTCCTACGTGGTTATTACAACCATTGGAGTTACCTCAGGCTGTGTGGGAAGATTTGACTATGGATTTTGTGGAGGGGCTACCCAAATCGAAGGGATATGATACGATTATTGTTGTGGAGGGGCTGATAGAGATAAAGTTTTTATGAGCGATTTCTTATAGGAATTGTTTCAGTTACAACACACCAAACTGTCCAAGAGTTTGTCTTATCACCCTCAAAGCGACTATCAAAGTGAGGTAGTAAATCAGAATATAGAGGCCTACCTCCACTATTTTTCTACGGCCAAATCGAAAGAGTGGTCTGAATGGCTATGATGGGTAGAGTACTGGTATAATACATCTTTCCACACTTCTCTTAAGTGTACACCATTTTAAGTGGTGTATGGTTGAGCGCCTCCTCCATTAATGAAGTATGATCTTTCCCGGCCTACTACCAACTTTGAGTTGGATTAGTAAAGTATGATTTATCCCAACCTACTACCAACTTTGAGTTGGATGAACACATGAGAAAGTGAGAGATAATGCTAGAAGAGATTAGGGAACAATTGTTAATAGCCCAAAATCGAATGAAGAAAAGCATTGATGGTCACTGCCGGTATGTCAATTTTGAACCGAGAGACATGGTTTTGTTAAAGTTAAGACCTTATAGGCAGAAGACAGTTGTCAAACGGTTGAATGAGAAGCATGCTCCTAGATTTTTTGGCTCGTATAAGATTGATCAAAGGATTGGAAAAGTGGCATATCGATTGTTGTTAGCTGATGAAGCCCGAATTCATCCGGTGTTACATGTTTCACAATTGAAAAAGTGGGTAGGATCTTCTCACCAACATCAACCCTTCCTCCAATCCTTTCAGACCAGCTGAAATGGATTGTTAAACCTCAAGAAGTCTAGGATGTCAGGATGAGAAAGATGAACAGGAAGTTTTGGTTAAATGGAAGAACTTGCTTGACTTTGAAGCTAATTAGGAACCTCTCACCTTACTGTAGGAATAGTTTCCTCTTTTCTACCTTGAAGACAAGGTGGTTCTCAAATGGGCAAAAATGATAATCCGGAGGTTAGATTTGTGTATTACCACAGGGGCAAGAAGGGAAAAGCAAAATTATTGGTTCTCCAGATCATTAAGGGCTAGTAAGAAGAGTTATTTGTCATGATTTACTTTTTATGCACTAATTACTATTATAAAATTGTTTGTTTTGGCTACTTCGTCCACATTTCAGGTGTGTGAGCTACCAAAAAGTGTGTAGAGGGGAATATATGGGCAATGTGGCAGGAATTGGAGGACCATTAAATATTCTCTATTGCTCATTTTGGTGACCTTGCATCAGGGAGAGCCTGTAGCCTCTCGAACAGCTTCCTTTTTGTCATTTCCTTGTTATCTTTTTTTTGTAATCAAAGAACCACGATTGCCCTGCTTGCCTCTATGTTTTGCATTCTTTGTTATTGCACTTTTTCATTGCTTGATCATTCTCAACCTTATCATTTTGGTATCAGAGCATGTCTATCTTATGACGGGTTATGGTATCAACGAGAATGGAGTCAAGATTAGACAGAGTCGAGGAGGAGATCCAACAAATTCCTGAGTTGAGGAAAGAGGCGTCATAGTTGTCGAAGAACACGACCATGATAGGACAACGATTGGATGAAGCTTTGAATATCATGTTGAAGGGACAATCTCTTGCGAAAGACGATATGGGAGAGACCAGCTCTGTAAGAAAGGAGTCGGTGATGACTGTTGGGGATTCAGGAGAGGAGGTAACTTTGACTGAGAAGATCTTGGATCGTGATCGATTTCCCAGGAGGCTGAACTTAACAATGTTTGTTGGAACAGAACCTAATGTGCGGATTTTCTGAGCTGAAAGGTATTTTTCCATTAACAAGTCAACAGAGAAGGAGCAGTTAGATGTCGTAGGAGTGTGCTTTGAAGGGGAGGCCTAGACATGGTTGAGGTTTGAAGAAATGAACACTCCTTTCACTTCCTGAAGTGAGCTTAAAGCATAAATGCTGGAAAGGTTTCTTCAACCTGATGAAGGAACTATAATCCAGAGGTTTTTTTGCTGTTAAATAGACCGGGACAATGGTCAGGTATCGTGCCCAGTTCGAGATGATAGCAGTTGCAGGAAGATGGAGGAGCATTACATGTTGGCTGAGTTTTCTATGTTGAACCCGGTTGGATATGATAGTAATTTGCGTTTTGATTGCTTACGAAAATAGTTGTGTGAGCTTTCTTGAATGTTCATAGTTGAAACTCCTTCTGGAGTTGGACCTATTGCGCTGCATATTCTGTCTAGGATGATCTGGTTTGATGTTTGAATTGTTGTACCTATTGCTAGATTGGAGATACTTTCGAATGATGCAGACTTTCGAATTCATTTCTTCTTTCGAGATCTCGAGAGTGAAACTTTCTTTTCAAATTTCAGAAGAGTCGTGTGTTTAAGTTGAAATGCAGGAAATCCACTTGTTTGTGATTGTTCTGTCGAGCATTCGTGACTTTGGAGCTAACTGACTTGTGATTCATCGAGAACTAAAGTCATAAGCTTATTTACTAATTAGAAAATTCAAGCATTCAATCATTCACTTCCAAGCATATAATTACAGCTTAAAGTGCAAAAAAATTGAATAGTAATGTTTGTAAATCAGAATGCTCATTGAAGAATCCTGAAAGTTGATCCAAATTTCCATCTGATTTCAACCTTTTTATTTTTGGCTTTTGGTGAATGATTCTGCAGCAAGCTTTAGAAGGAGCATCCATTGATAGTCCAGAAAAATGCAACATCTGATGCAACTCTTCCGGAATTATTACAACAATAAATATTCATGCTTGACATCAGCAATAATTTCTTATATTCCCTATAACAATAAAACCATATATTTCCCACATGAATGCTAGCAAAATTTTACTCATTTGTTACATATAATAAATTTGGTTTTATCAGCAGTTGCTCCAACTTACAGCCTGGTTTTAATTGGCTTAGTAACAGCTGCTCAGAGATAACTACCTTCCTCTCTGTTATAAACTTATCTATAGACCCTGTAATACTGATCAACTAAGGACTTTCTTGAGTTCATCAACCAATTGCCCCCGGCTTGAGGGGTCCACCTGCACCATATATAGAGTTCCATTTAGGTCTGGAATGATGAGGAAAAAAATAATGATGTAAAGTGGAGAGAAATAATGATTATTACCTTGCTTAGAAGGGCAGCAAGACCTTGAGGTAGAGCTTTCAAGTCTGATACTGATTCACCAATGTTTGTTAATTGAAGTAATACCTTCTGGACCCGCAACTCCTGAAGTTTCTCTTCGTAATTTTCTTGACAGTTCTTCCACGCGAAGAAAGCTTCATCATCTAGCCACGCATCTTCTCGGCCTTTGGCTATTTCAGAATCTAAATACCATTTTTTAATCAAGTCCAACGCAGATTTATGTGACAACTGCTCCCCAGCAGCGTTTTTCACTGATTTCACTAATGAACCTTCGACGACTCTTCTCCGCAACCTTTTGTAGAAATAAGTGCGTGATCGCTCCCAGTCTACGACTTCTTTGATCACGCCCTTTGCGACCATCCTTAGGGAAGAATCATGAAGCTCTGCAAATTTTGTGGCTATCTGAGTGTACACTGGCAAAAGCTGCTTTTCACGCGATTTTATCTGCTGTTTTAGAGATTCTATTGTTGCATAATTTCCACTGGTCCTGGCATCTTGAAGCTTTTCCTTCAAACTGATCATCTGTTGATCTAGCCTTCCCATGCACTCGAGCAGCTCCTTTGTTCTGAATTTGATCTCAATCATTCCTTCTGGTTCAAGAACATTACCCTTGGCTGTCCTGTCAGCATACATTTCAATGTGTTCTGAATTGATCTGACTGTCCACAACAACCCAAGCCCCACCACGGAGTTCACCCATCATGGGGATGTATACGAATACGGGTTGTTTGTATGTTCTAAGGTTCTCAACAATGGTTGAACCTGCCTGGAGTATACCCTCAAAAAGGTCCCTCTGCCCACCTGAAAAGCCTCTCCAGTTGGCAAGAATGAAAAGTGGAAGCTGTTCCTTGTTGAAATCCAGTATCGCTTGAGCCGTTTTGGTTGCAGAATCCGGGAACCATACTTGTCCTGCCTGAGGGACTACTCTCTCGTGAGAATCAAGTTGCCCTGGATCAGCAGGGATTACTTGCATCACAGTCTGTGTCTCAACGGCCACTATACCGACAGGTATTCCTCCAAGCTTTGCCCTTCCAGTCACAACTGTCCTGGCCCAACCTTCCAGAGTCTCAACAAAGCTATCCTTATCAAAGATACCCCCAAGCCATTTTCCACTACCATCCAAAGAACCACTTATAGCAGCACGAGGATCACACGAGTTTTCTGGTAAATACTCAACAGGCCTTTCTGGAGGATCCAAGGGTCGTGAAATGGGAATTTCACCACCAACATGAGAAGGAATACAGCTTAGCCAATTCAAGATGGCCAATACACCTTCAAGATCATCCGAGACTGTAAGATGAACCACCCCATTTGTTGCCATAATTTTAGGTCCACCAAGTTGCATGTGAGAACTATAAACCTCACGGCCGAGAAGTTTGTTCAAAGCAGAGAAACCAGTCAAAATGATTGGTTGATCTAACCTCTGAATACACCGCATACCAAGTCGAGCAAGATAAGCTCCGATTCCCACTGTTCTTCCTGTCACATAGGTCAAAGTAAAAGTTTCTTGGTATGCCCTTGAATATGCACTGGCAATTGCTCCACTTCCGGACAAGTTTTCAACCCCCAAACCATCCTCCTTACCAACAATGGCATCAATCACCCATCTGATCTCTCCGCTTTCCAGCTTCAACTCATGTGCTATTACAGATGATTTAACCTGAGCATAATCCTCAGAAGATAAATAAACATACTGAAATCCTCGCTCAGGGCTCAACTCATCTGACCATCCTACTTTAAAACAAGATTTCACTTCATCAGCAACGCCAATGCGGGCACCAGAATTCGCTGCCAAATAGATTAGTGGAAGTTTCTTAGTGCAAGCGAGATCAGTGACTGCTAGAAAGAACGCATCCTCTCTTGGGCCAAAGGACCCAGCTTTGAAGGTCACGTCATTTGCAACTATCAGAATCTTCCTTCCTGTGGGGAACTCAGGGGTCGACAATTCCATGCACCAAGCTACCATGCCAACATCATTAAGCCCAGCAGGGCGCTCAGCAGAAATTAGAGGAGTGCCTAAGCTACCTATTTGATCAGCAAATACAAGCTCTGTCACCTTGAGAAGAACTTTATTATTTGGTTTTTCAATTACAGGTAATTGGGATGCCCATATTTGTTCCAATGCTGTCTCAAATGCCTGCAACAAAGATGCGCAATGTAAGCAATATAACTTGTGCCATTACTTCAAATCCCACCACAATAAAGCGAAAAAATTAAGTGCAGTCACAGACCAACGGAAAGTCATAGCAATAGGTGGTGCTGCTTCTCCTTGCTAAAAGACGTTTTCGATCAAGAGTTCCCAGAGGCTGGTATTGTCCATTTACTGGCTTTCCATGCAGAGGACCAGGTGTTGAAATTGCATGGTAGGCTACCTGTTTTGCTGCGTTCTCTAGCTCCCGGTATATCTGAAATTTAAAATTATAGAGATCCATTAGCATAATAACAGCGATTGTGAACTATAAAGACTTCATCTAATATGAATGTTAAATACACAACAAGAGAACCTAAACAAGTGACATCCGTAAACTTATGGTCATTGACAAATTTGATTTTAACTTTTTAAGATTGAACAAGTGCTCGTGTAGTTGCTGAGCACTAGGTATGGTATATTTAAACTTTCAATGAGTATTCTTTCTGCATAGAAGATGAAAGACTTTTTATATTATTACATCTTATGACTTATGATTATCAAATATACATATGGACTTACATGTACAGTGCAAGTGTGACCAGTAACATTTGTGATGACAACCCTCCAAGCACCATTAGCAAGACCTGATGATGTTATCCACAGCTTCACTTCCCACTCAGCAACACCTAACTTGTGCATTCTTATGCCGACTGATGCATGGATTTCCCTAGACAATTCTTCCAAGACTGCCTCAACTGCGACCTCTTCATGCTCGGCATCCACATCAACTCTCCTGATGACAGTATTTCAAGACATGAGTAACAAAACAGGTAACTGAACTTACCAAAATCAGAATATAAACCTTAAGCAGAGCATTTATTTACCTGGGATATGGCACAAGATCATCTATTTGTTGCTCGCGTAAGATGCATAGGTACATATGAGCATGGTCAGATTTGACAGTAGAGTTATGCACATTGAGCTCCAGTTCCTCCATTGCAGCCACCAAAGATCTCAAGATACTCTTAGAAGTGAAGGGCATGGCTTGTTGCATGCGCATCACCTCCATTCCCAGCCCTTGAAATGAAGTAAAGCCTTCGTTTGTAGTTGGCTGCCTTACTAGGGTTCTCATAAACATTCTCTGAATAGGCACCGGCTTGTCTACAACAGTGTACAGGTGCCATTGCCTGTCTCTAGATGGAGTGTACTTTATATTTTCATAACCTTTAAGCTTGTCCTGTGTCAAGATATATCGGAAAAAAGCTCAGTAAAACCATGAAAGAGACCTTTTTTTTAGAATAAAATAACTGCTGCTCCTGCACGACAACCTACCAATTCAAGGTAGATGGAAAGTGGAGGTTCTAGATGACGCAATAGAGGCTCTTCCTCACAGTAAAGCTTCTCTTCTGACCAATGAAATGAATGCCTCATAGGGGCACGGCCTTCATCCCTCTGTATGATGCAGCTAATAACTCCAACACCTTCAGTTCGTAAACTAGAGGCCACTTCCTGTTCTTTAAGTATTTTAGCTAACTTGTTAATCCTCTCTTCTGCCTGGTCCTCATCACCACTGCAGAAAGTCAAAGGACATTGACAGTAAGTAGGGATGAAATTAGAGAATTTGTTATTATCTACGATGCATCAATCCCTTTTGAGTCATTATTTATTGAATATTACAAAAACCAAAAGAAAACATTCTGCATATACCTATCCTGAAGAAGACTCATCTGATTGTTAATTCCCACCAATGCTATATGCATCATATTTCCATGGCTAGCTGGTTCTTTAGATCCATTTGGTATTGCTTTATCAAGGTTATGAGTCGTTTCCCTCAGCGCAGCACTGATGGTTGCTGGTAAGAACTGGAGAGATTTGATGATAACCATGGCTCCCCATTTCCTCTCACTATGTTTTTCAACCAATGTTGTATCTGAAATATGATCTTCGTTCTTCCTCTCAACATGCTCTTCCAAGAATTCCCATGAAGCAATAAGACCGTATCGATGCCATTGCATTCTCACACTCCCTTTCACAAGATAGGGCTGATGACAACTAAAAGATGATATTAAAGAAATGATTTCTGCTATAGTTAAAGAAAATTTTCAAAGTTTATAGAGCATTGAACCTGGTAAAGTCTACGAATATAAGTTTCCACCACACGTCTTTGGAGGGTGTGATCACTGTGATCAAACAAGCCAACAAGAGCATCTTCAACAGCTAACGGAGCACTCACAAGATCTTCCATTCGTTCATTAATGGCACTTTTCCTCTTTGGGGTATCCATGTTTTCGCCATCCTCAGTAAACATCTCAAGTTCAGAAAGGCTTCTAGCAATTGTAGACCGAAGTTCGCTCAATTTGGTCTGTTCTAGTAGTTGACTGGCCCTTAGTGCCAACTGCGAACAAAAATTGAGTATCAGTATCTTAAACACCAAAGCTAATAACCATACACATAACATTACAAGTTCAGATTAGACTGATGACAACAAAGTGACAAAATAAAGACTCATAATTCATGAATTACTAGATTAATGAATGGTTGTTTACCTCAGAATAATTTGTGTGATTAAGCTGAGAGAACCGTATCAGATTGTCTCTATATGCAGCTGGATTAGGGTAAACAAGTTGTTCCATCAGCCGAAGAATCAACTTATTTTTACTCTTAATACCCTGCAAGACAAATAAGTTTAGTATTGAGGGCGAAACCACTTGAAATCAAAGATATGAAAATGGGTTAATTGTGTTAATATGTTGATACCTGATGAGAAAGCACAATGTCCACAACCTTAAGAAGATCTTTCTTATGCTTAAGCCTCAGACGTTCAATCACATCAGCCTGAAGAAAAAATATAATTACAACACAATCAGCATTATTTCCATTGCCAAAGATCTTCACAAAAAAAAAAGTATTTCAATCATTGGAATCGCTCGTAAAGTTTCAAAAATTATGGATTGGTCTGAACAAAATAGGATGATGCCATAAAAATTTGGTAAAACACAAAAAAAAAAGTATTAACTTTTCATCTCTAACACAGCTATAGAAAATCTGCAGGTATTGTAGATTTGAATCATCATGGAATAGAAAATCAAGATTATCGCCGACAAGTTTACCTGGATGTTGTCACTAAATAATTCCTCAACTGATAGATACTCTTTGAAAAGTGATTGCACAATTCCACGGGCATGACTCTCTCTTCCACCCTCATAAGATTTCACAAGGCTCAATAAAGGTTCAATAAGCCTCTCCTGAGCTCCTTTTTCTTTTTCAGAACACGAGTCTAAATGGACCTACAGAAAATGCACAAGAGAAAAAAAATTCTCTTGAGGCAGGCGAAAGATGGGGTAATTGAAATACGAATGAGATTAGAAACCAACTTCAAGAATTCCCCTTAGTAGTTTGGCAGGAAAATCAATATTCTGGGAGCTTGAAATCCCCTCAAATTCCTTGTATTTTGATTCCAACTGAAACAAAGAAAAAGGAAAATCTTATAAGCAAAATGAAGCCATTATATGTGCCTATAACAAGATCATGAGATATTATAAATATTCACCTCATTCCTAAGATCTTTGGGAAGACGGGTTGTGAGAACAGCCAAACTTTCTTGCCATTGAAGGAAAGGGAGTTCAGGACTATCAAGACAATTCAACAAACTTTGTACAACCTGTCAAAATTGTGACTATGAGTATCACTGATTCTAAAATCTCATGAAAAAGGGCATAATAAACTATTATCACACTGATTTTTTTCCATATCCAGGCAGAAAGTGAAAAGAAAACTGCAACTTTCAAAGAAATACTTACTTCCTCTATATCATGATCATAGCCTGCAAGAATCATGCGAGCTGCATTTAGACTAGCAGCACATCTCTGATGAACTTTACCAGAAATTGCAGTTGGAGGCCCCAGCAGTGGGAAGCTCCCGCTAAAAGGTTCAGCTTTTCTCACTGCTGAAGGATCATCAAGATCCAGCCTTGCTATAAGCTCTCCTGCCTACAACAAACCAAACTTTTAGTTTTATGCATCAAAACTGAAGACAAATCTGTTAATAGAATGTGATTTACCTGCATTGCTTGACCTTCAGACATTTGAAACTGAATAACTCCAGACGCAGGTGAAAGTAGAGGCATGCACATCTTCATAACTTCAACCTCCGCAAATGGAGTGTCAGCATCAATATGACTTTTATCTGACACTAAATACCTCAGTAATTTGCAGGGTGTCTCTGCCACCAATTTCGATGGATCATGATCATTCTGTAACAAGCAGGTCCTTCCATCAATAAGTAGACGAGTTCCAGCTGCTTCTTCTTCGGCATATATCACATGACTGTTTCCGTCCAGCTGTAGCAAATATAAGCGATAGACTGTTAATGCATCAAAGCACAATAAAGAAAACGATCACTCGAAACAAGTGATAGATATCAAAACAATAATCTTAAGGTTGTTACGGAGAAAAGAATGCCCACCTGCATCAATAGACCTCCATCACGTAAAGTATGTATCTCTGCTTCAATCTCTGAATTATTCATCCTCAATCTGTAGCTTCCTGGACCCCCTCTAACCATGTCAATCTACAAACGACTTTTCAAAATGTCAATTGTATATATTACCAAAGTACAGAACTTAAAAGAATTGCCATATAAAATCATATACTGGAAAATAATAAAACCATTAATTTACGGTAAAATGATGATGCAAGAAGTCATACCGTGTATTTACTTCCTTCAATATTTAGTGAAACTTGAGAGTACACAAGTGAGATGTGCTGTTAAAAGAAACAACCAATATTAATATTAGCAGAAAAGCAACAATGAAAACAATGAGACAGGTAGCTTATGCATACCTTTGGAGGAATTTGCCCCTTCTCAAGATAACCAACATAATCTGAAACTGCAGCAGCGCTGCTAGCTGATGCTTTCTGAGAGAAACCAAATGAAAAAACACAGGTCATGCATTTGCAAATCCAGACAAGGTATTATGCGGTAAAAATTTCTAAGCTTTTTCCTATTAATCTATTACTGCTTACATAAAGAGCTCCTCCAACAACCGACAGATACCATGCGGGCCTTTCTGCTCTAACTCGCATGGCAATTCTACTGTCCAACCACCCAGTATGGATTTTATTCTCCCGATAATCAGGAGCCTGCATAACATTTCAGTTTCTGTTAAGCCTTTCCCTTGAAATAGCACTGAGAGAGCTTCATGTGAAATATATGCAAGAAGTTTACATGTAGGAGATCAATTGTGTAGTCAACATTTGTGCGAATTTCTCCTCGGATCTGAATTTCTTTTAGTCCAAGAACCATGTTTGCTATAGCTAAAGCTCGAGACTCCCCAAATGCAAAAATATGACCTGAAGAAAATTTTGATAACATTACTCGCTGGAAATGTGATAGTAGAAAATTCGAGGAGAAAAAGAAAAGACATCATCAAACTCATTTCAAGGGGAAAAAACACCTCACAGATCATTTATTTCGCAGCTAGTACTCAGCTAATTTTATTAATAGCATGAGATTCATTTCAAGTTAATTAATGTATAGCTTTTGTTGGTATGACATAGAAATGCTTTGGGGAATGCATGCAATAAAACTTATCGATATTTTCCCTCTTCGTTTCTGTCGCAACAAGCACACAGAAAAAATGACCAATTAAAAATTCTGAAATTCAATAATAAGCTGTTAACATCATCTGATATTACCACATAGTATTTTGAATTACAAATTACAAAGAAAACTATAATTTCTCTCAAAGTTAAACCAAATTGGTTGACTTCACAGCAGAATAATTAAGTTATTGACTGATACTCACCAAATTGTGAATCTGAGAATTCATGTATGCCTCCTCCTGACTGCAAATCATCATTTAACACCGTTAAATGGAATTTCCACACTAAATATCTACTGAAAGTATAAAGACAAACACATAAAAGAAACAAAATAAGCAGAGTACCTTAACGGAAAAGTAAGCCCACACATTTGGCTTGCTTTTGAAGCTTAGCTCCTGTATAAGTCCACATTGTTAGTAAGTACTCTTACTTAAAGTAGATTGTTAAAGCACCCGGGGAAAGTCTTACCTGCACTTTCCCACTGGTAGGCTTAAAACCATCGTCAGGATCCTCACTAGTGACACGAACAGCTACACAATGACCTTTTGGCCTCGTAGATTCTGCTTTGTCGAAATCGAAACGGGTGGCAGCCAGTGAAGTTTCCCTCCAAGCATTATAGCCTCCACCATGCTCCATACCATAAAACCGCCTTATCTCTAATTAAAAAGTATCCAGACAAAAAAAAATATCAGTTAAGGAAAAAAAAAAGTTGTAAGATACATAGATTGTTAACTTTATCTAAATATCATACCAGGAATCTGCCAGAGAGGAATGCCCATTCCGACAGCAACTTGGGCAGCCGGTAAATTTACTTCAGCAATCCACTCGGTGACAGGGTGCTCTACCTACATTAGTTGAAGTATAGATGATTAGAAAAATCAACAAAAATTAAATAATGGAATCTATTAACACAATATTTACAAAAGTCAATGGCACAATATATTCGAAAGAATAATGAATGATGTCCCATCTCAATGAGATATATATCAGAACTAAAGTTTGAAAGATTATACTTGCCTGTAATCGAGGGTTGAGCTCTAGAAAGTAATATTCACCAGTCTCCATACTGTACAAATACTCAACCGTAGCTGCTCCAACATAATTCACACTTTTTGCCAATCTTCGAGCAGCCTGCTCCAATGCCCTGACTGTCTTCCCTGGTGCAACGGTTATAGGACCCTCCTCAATAATCTATAAAATGAACAAGTAAGATTTTGCAAGAGCTTATTCTTCAGAGAAATGCCATAAACTGATAATTGAATGTGATGATTAAAAGCACAAAGTTTGAGAATAACTGCAAAACAGATTTACCTTTTGGTGACGCCTCTGAACACTGCAGTCACGGCTGTGCAGTGCTGCTACATTTCCGTATTGATCACACAATAACTGAACCTCTAAATGTCGACTCTAAAATAAGAAATACAAAACAGATTCAAAACTACTGTAAAGGCACTACCAAGGTCCAGTACATCAACTAAAAAGTCTCTGTAAATCTAACCTGGGATGCTACTTTCATTATGAATATGGGTGAACCTGGAACTTCACCTTGAACTTGTTTGAATAATGCCCTAACTTCATCGTCATTGTGAACCTACAAAATTTAAAAGACAAACTCATGTTCTCGATCAAGTTTGCTGAGAAAGCAAGTTCATAATATTCCATCGTGAAGTTCTCCCAAGTTAGAAATCCAATATTGAAACATGAATTTCATACCTTCCGTATACCTTTACCACCACCGCCCCAAGATGCTTTAATCATCGCTGGGTAACCAACAACTTGGCAACTTGCTATTGCTTCCTCTGTTGTATATACACAAGCTTCTCTATATACCTCATCAGGGATAGTAACCAAGTAACTTTCAGAAGAAATTTTAACCTGGAAAACCAAAATGTATTGCCTAAGATGTGAAAACCATGCAACACAAACAATATACTTTAGCATTACGCAAGATCATTACGTGAGAACCACTCCATGGAAGCGTAGGAACATCAGCAGCCTGAGCAATCAATGATGACCCAATCTTATCTCCCAATGCTGCCATAGATGCAGAA
Source organism: Breynia disticha f. nivosa (assembly GCA_948193385.1). Classification (NCBI taxonomy): domain Eukaryota; kingdom Viridiplantae; phylum Streptophyta; class Magnoliopsida; order Malpighiales; family Phyllanthaceae; genus Breynia; species Breynia disticha. The sequence continues at coordinate 4,196 of CANYCX010993277.1, read as the reverse complement.
GGAGGCCCAAGAAATATAATTCCCTTTGCATCTAAGGCATCTGGTAGCTCAGGATTCTCAGACGCATGGCCCCAACCAGGCCAAACAGCATCAACATGTGTTATCTCTGCCATCTGAAAACAAGAGGGTATAATTATCAACTTATCAGGGAAGTAAAAAGCATCGTTCAAATCAGCTAACTCAAATTATTCATAGGATATGATTATCAAAAAGAAGTCATACTTAATGAGATAGTAACATTGAGCATATTCAAATTTACTTAAAGATAACTGAAAGGAATGAAATTGGTGAAAAATTCTCTAAGTAAACAGATAAGGTAATTTTCCGAAATTCATTTGCAGTGATAAACTGAATGTACCCACCTCCACTATGAGCTGCACATTTGCGTAGTTATTGTTATTTGTCCCACCAGGGACTTCGACGAACTGGTCTGCAATTCTAATGTGCTCTGCATTGATTCTCATATCTTCTGGAGTAGCCATGGCCACCAACAAGATTGCCTTTTCTGTGCCAAATGTTTCGTATGCCCATGTTCTCACGCTACGGATAAACTTGACAGCTGCCATTCCATTGTTCGCAATTAAAATACTGTGAATTGGCCTCTTCCCACCAAGGGAATGGCAGAATTGATCCACTTCAGATACAGTTGCTGGGCTCCTTGTCGGCACTACCCCATTTAAATAACCATTTACTCGCCCGACCCCCACCGTTATAGGTGGTCTCCTTTGTACTTCAGACATGCTGCAGAAACAAATTTAGGCCAACAAAAGCTCAGAAGTGCAAAAGTTCACCACTTATATCTCTTAGCGATTGTCACAATCATTCGTAAACTTACTTTCAAAGCCTTTCTTACTACCATGTATATTCGAACTTAATAAACAAAAGCTTCTGCAGTAAAAGTACTAGTCAAATCAACATAGAAAAAATAGATACAAGTTCTCTTGATCCATACGAAAGGACAGCGTTTGACTGCACAAAATTGAGCTTCAAGTATCTTTTCATTAGTTAAAAATATTAAATGTATGTTTACTCCTAAGGTATCCAAATGACATATACAACAGCCATAGGTTCTCAAAAATTCAAATTTTACTAATAAGCAATGAAATGATCCTAAGTTCAATAGTAACCAAATCACATAACCATTGACAACTACGACAAGAGTACTAAAAGTCAATAAAACAGACTGCCAAATCCAATTAATCTAAAACTCAATCAAAAAACAAACAACACACAAACTTTTCCAATTCTTAATCAGCCAGTGACATGCCAAGCTTAAAAAACCAATACCCAAATGACAAAACGATCAAGAAATGGCATCAAACCTGAATAAAGATGTAATCTTTAAGAAGCAGGATCAAATGAGTAGAACTTTATGGGCAAAAAAGCATTGGTGTAAATCAAAGAATTGTGTGGAAAGTGAGAAGACAAGTGTCCCAGAAATGTATGGAATGAGTTAGAGGTTGTATACAAAATTCACAATCTTGGCATGGGGAGTGAAAGTGTGTATAAGTATGAGCAGTTTAAGGGAATTACAGATAGGTAGGTTTGAGTTAGAGAGAGGGACCTTCAAGTTTTAACGGCTTTTAATGTGTGTCTGCACGTGTTACCTGCCCCTCCCGCACCATACCATACCATTCTAAAGCTGATTTGAGTTCTTCGTAGTAGTTGTAGTTCCCCATCATGCCATCTACCTCCTCTTTTACTTCTTGTTTTCAGCTTTACATTTTGGTTTTGTTTCTACGACTTATCAAAAATTCTTGGGGAAGACTATTTGTATCATTGACATTTTTTTTATTTGACTCTACAATTTCTATGTTTTCACAATTACTCCTTTCTACAAAAAAGAAATTATTTATATTTTTTTTTGGTAATCAAAGAAATTATTTATTTAGTTAGTTATAAGTAGTATTTTCTTTATTCTACAACAATGCATATGTTTAAGATTTTGTACATAAATTAAGAATATATTTAATATATTTTAATTTGATGTTTAATTGAATATTATACTCTTTAACTTGAGAACATCAAAAGAATTACTAAATTAAATTTGTATTGAAAATATAAAATTAATTAGGTCAATTCTAAAATAAATTATTTCATATTGAATCAGTAGTATAAAACCACCTAAATATAAAAAAATATATGTATATTTTTCAAATGTCATTCATTATATGGAACAGAGAGAGTAATTATTATGTGATTTAATAATATTGCTTCAATTTAATAAGATTTAATGATGAATAAGGTTATTCACACACAGGAAAGGAAACAATGAGGGTGAGGGGGTCGATCACTCCTTTTGTCGTTCTCTTATTGTGTATACTTGTTTAATCATTTTTCTTTTACGAAATTCTAGGAAATCAGAATTGCAGCAAGTGAAACGTGTTTTTATTATATATTTTCAATGCATACACTTGCTGCTATATATAGGAGCTGAGCAACAACTCTGCCAGCTCATCTAAGCTAATAAGCAGTGGCAGGAAAAATCCTGCCAGTTCATCTAAATTGATAAGTAGTGGTGGGAGAAATCATTACAGTGGTTACTAGAAGAATAAAAGAAATGATCGGCTCAAACTGGTTCTATATTGACCCTGATACCCTCCCTTAAGCTGAATGTAAATGTTCATTAAGTTCAGCTTGGAAAGGTGATGATGAAACTGATCAGGAGCAAGAGCTTTGGTGAAACCATCTGCAAGTTGATCCTGACTTCTAACCGGAAGCAAACTGATGATTCCTTCTTGCAACTTCTCTCTTACAATGTGGCAATCAATGTCGATGTGTTTAGTTCTTTCATGGAAAATTGGATTGACTGCAATGTGAATCGCTGCTTGATTGTCACAGAATAAAGCCACTACACCATTGTGGTCTTGCTGTAAGTCACGAAGTAAAAATAGTAGCCATTGTATCTCACATACAGTAGAAGCCAAGGCTCTATATTCTGACTCAGAAGATGACTTACTAACCGTACTTTGTTTCTTTACTTTCCATGAAACCAGAGATTTTCCAAGAAAAATGCAATATCCTGTGATGGATTTACGAGTATCCTTGCATGTACCCCAATCTGCATCAAAGAATGCTTGTAATTGACAACCTGAACTGGATGGATAGATCAAACCAAGACCAATACTGCCTTTGAGATAACGCAAAATGCGATGTACAGCTGCTAGATGTGCTTCTGTTGGTGCTGAAATGTACTGAGAAAGATGTTGAACAGCAAAAGAAATATCTGGCCTTGTGTTGGTAAGATATAGTAACTTTCCAACAAGTTTACGAAAGGCATATGCATCAAATAGCAACTTGCCTTCTGAAACCAGTCTACACTCTGAAAGCACTGGAGTCTGCACTGGTTTTGATTCCAAAAACCCAGTATCTTTGAGCAAATCAAGCACAAACTTCTTTTGGCAAATGTGCAACCCTTTTTCTGATCTAGCCACTTCCAAGCCTAGAAAATATTTAAGATCCCCCAAGTATTTGATCTTAAATTTATCATGCAGCAGCGTTTTAATATCAGTAATCATAGGCAAATGATTACTTATAACAACAACATCATCCACATAAACCAATAAAACAACAAAAGCACCAGAATTCTGACTAGCATGCTTAATAAAAATTGAGTGATCTGAAGGCAAAAATCGAAAACCCCAAGAGATTAGTGAAGAAGATAATTTTTCATACCATTGACGACTAGCTTGTTTGAGTCCATACAAGCTTTTCTTCAGCTTCAAAACCTTCCCTGGAGGAATAGAATATCCCTCAGGTGCCTTCATATAGACCTCCTCATGTAATTCTCCATGCAAGAACGCATTATTCACGTCAAGTTGCTGTAAATGCCATTTTTGACTGGCTACAAGTGCAAGAAGTGTTCTAATGGAAGTTACTTTGGCCACTGGACTAAAAGTATCAAAATAATCTACTCCTTCTTGTTGAGTATACCCTTTAGCTACAATCCGATCTTTATATCGCTCAATTTGTCCATCAGCTAGATACTTTATATGAAAAACATGCTTGAATGAAATTGGTACTTTATTAGCATGTAACGCCCTGGAAAATTTTTCGTCGATAAATAACGTTAAATTATTGAAATAATAATAATAAAATATGGTTGAAATAAGGTTGATATGAAAATTAATTAGAAAAATAAAATAAATAAATAAATAAAAATTTATTTTTCGGAATAAGGAAGTACGCGCAGTGGG
>CANYCX010992503.1:0-10585 GCA_948193385.1 Breynia disticha f. nivosa | reverse complement strand
ACTAATATTACAAATAATAAACCATATATCAACAATATATCAACTTTTTATCAACCTAATCACATATCAAATTTTAACAGTAACAATCAAACTCAACACATTAATGACAAATTCTCTATTCATAAACTCCACAATTCATAAATATAATGAACTTAATTATTAAGTTGCTGAGTTTAACATCATCATACAAAAAAAATTAATTATATGTTCTAAATGAAGTTTCCTATATGTATAAAATATGTCAAAAGATATGAGAGAGAGAAAGTGATGGAGCTTCAACTATCCAACCTGTTAGATCAGTCTCTAAGTGCTCCATCTATCTTTTATATACCAAAAACTAAATTCATATTTTTATGAGTTGCAAAACCCTATAAGTAACCAAATAGTACATCATAAAATTTATTTGCATTTATATTATAATTTGTAAAAATATAATATATAACATATAAACATATACATACTCATCTATTATTCTCTTTTGCACATATTTCTTATAAATCAATCATTTGACAATTATAACCTTGATTTGAACATCTCCATAATCTCATATATCTCAATTTCCACTCATCTTCATAGTTTTCTACATATCTCTAATTAATCAACACCACCATATATTAGCTCATTTCTGATTGATCAATCAAACAATTATCTATGCTCATCTCTATCATTGCCTCCACCCCAAATTATAACATTTGTCATATAAAGATATGAACACATGTTTTTACATATATCTTTCTTTTTGTATCAAATGAAGTATTTGGAGTTTTTTCGACTCTGATCCTAATGTTGTTGTCTAACTTGTTGTCCTATATACCAAATAATATTTTTTTCTATAACACACTATATTTCTCAATCATTATCCAATAACAAATATGTATGCTTGAAGATGTATTATTTTCCTTCTGCTCAATCTATTTTCATACTTCCTATTTATCCTCATATCAATTCCTCACAAAAAAAATCTCTATACACATGTAAAAATCTAAGCTTTCGCAATATTTACTTACCTCCTTCTTCCTTTGTTCCTTTCCATAGAATTTCCTCTTTTTTCTTTAATTTTATGATAAAAAATGATGAGGTTTGGTTTTTGGAAGTCTTGGTTACTTTTAGGGAGTTTCTTTGTCAGTTTTTATATGAAAAATGAAGGTTTTAAAACTGCTAGGTCTTTTAGTTTCTCCTACCTTCTACTTTTGCTTTTCTATTCTATACAATTTTTACTATGCAACATGATTATGTCATAGTGCAGCATGACCCGTGTAGGTTACATGACCACTATGTTATTTCCTTGTTCTGAGCATAACACAGTATGCCCACCATGGTACTTTACATACCTGGCATGTTGCATTTCACTTAACATATTTTTCCATTTTCAACCATATTCTTATGTCATCTGTCTTTTTACATCTGTTTCACATGATTATACATATGTATTCATGATACTTATGTAATATGAATAATACACACTTAGTTTACTTTTTGTTTTTGTATCCATTTTATAAATTAAAAGCTACTAGGATAAGGATGTGATAAATGACGTACAAGTTCAACATCACTTAGCAAGTATTTCATACATCCAAACATTCATTTACTGCATCATCCATCAATTCATTAATTCAATCATTGATCATATACACAATCCAAAAATACATTTCCAAACCACTTTTTTCATCTCATACTTTCAAATCACTCATTATGTTTCAATGCACACGCATTCCATTTCAATTGCACATTCAATATACCAGCATTCCACATTATTTCACACATCATTAACAAGTTTTTCCATTGCATTTGACTATCCATTTGCCGCATCATAAATGAAACCAATATTCCATACAAAATTTTACTCATTCATACCAATAATTCACACTTCCTAAAATCATTTCCAGTTATAATTCATTCAAACAACATTTAGGATAATTTTGTAATGCCCCAAAAAATATAACCCAATTTTTCCAGAAAAAATGCTACCAAAATAGTGGCAAACGGCCTTATGAACAAGTTGCCTAAATTGTTCCCTAAACTATTTTGAATGCAGATAAGAAAATAGTATCGCACTGAAAGTAAGGGAAAACAGATGATCATAATGGTTTTCACAAATCATTTGGAAAACTGTTTTTGACTAATCGGAGCTTAAAAAAGTACAATGTGAATATTTTAAAAGGATAACAAAACCCTATTGAGAAATCAACAGCTTTTACCCTCTTGACCCACTTAATTCCTCTTAATCTTTCCATTTTAGAGCCTAAAACACCCAAAGTCGACCCTAGAGACAGATTTAATGTGACCATTGGCCTAGAGCGTGGATGATTCCAATAGATTGGTTGCAAAAAAAATTTAATCCTTAACCATCAATCCTTGCATGTGAAAGGGTATAAATGGGTGTAGTGGTAACTAATGGTGGGCGTGGAATCAGAATTCAGAAGAGGATTGAAATTCCTAAGGTTTTGGAAAAGGGATACAAATTTAGGGACTTGATATGTGGGGGTATGAATAAGAAATTGAATGTTCATATGGATGTTTGATATTAATTTGTTATAAAAACCTTGTTGGAAAAGAATTTTAGAACCGGATTAGAGTTGAGGCCGAGCGCCGACTTTGTGGATTTTGAGGTAAGTGCACCGACAAAACTTACCATTGTAGGTCTTGTATCTATATGGTTAATTATATGCGATTGAATGTGCATTGTTACAGATGTTAGAAAAAATATATTATTAAGATTAAAAAGGTGTTAATTTATGTTTGGAATTGATGATGACTTGATAGTGGTTGATACTTAAAAATGAGTACATGATTTGTGGTTTATGACATTGTGAATATGAACCTTCTGAATTGAGTACGATAAAGTAAAATGGCATGTGATAATTGTGACATTAAAATGATGAAGCTTTGAATGAACAGTGGAATTAATTATGGTTGTGATTGTGTTATACATTAAGGTAGATCAATGATTGAAGTGGAAATTGGATTTCTTGGTTATGACATGGATTGGTATTATGGTAAATTGATGATAAAATGCTTGACTTGATTATGAATGTATGCGTTTTGGAAGTGAGCGAATGAATCGTATTTTATGGCTTATAAGAATAGTAATTGAGAACTTAAATGATGGTGCAGCTTCTATTGAAGTGGTATGAATGTAAAGTGTTAATTTGTGTTGGATTGTGTTGATTGGGGCATGTCCCCTTGATTTCGATGTGGTTTGGGAAAATGAGATTATGTGAATGTATTGAATGAAACTTTAAATGAATTATTGGATTATTTTTTATCTGCAAATGTAGTTACGAATAGACGAGCTTCATGCTTACTTCTTATTATGAATATTTCATTGAGATTGAGATTATGGAAAAATTGTTACGGTTAATTCATGTCATTTATGGCATTGCATAAGCATGTTTGCACGTTCATGGTGAGGAAAAAAAAGAAGCAGGTGCTTACGAGAGAGAAATCTTTCGAAAAGAAAAGAAAAAGAAGTGTGTGCTCACGAGAGAGAAATTTGTCATAAAGAAAAGAAAAAGGAGTGGGTGCACATGAGAGAGAAATCTCTCGAAAAGAAAAGAAAAAGGAGTGGGTGATCACGAGACAGAAATTTCTCGAAAAGAAAAGAAAAAGGAGTAGGTGCTCACTATAGAGAAATCTTTTTAAAAGAAAAGAAAAAGGAGATGGCTCTCACGAGAGGGAGATCTCTCGAAAAGAAAAGATGAGAGTCCCCAGGGCATGCATCGTGTGATAAAATGCATTCACATTCATGGTGCATTCACTTATGGTTGCACAGAATTGCGTTTGTGGATTTGTGATAATGAATGCCAACTTATGTGTTTTGGATGATGGAAATTTGCGTGTGAAATTTATTTAATGCATGTTATTTGGTATGTTATGCTCATAATGATAGGAACACAATTATGGCCAAATTGCTATACTTGAAATGACCGGTTCTGTTTTGGGTGTTAATTATGAGGTATATGTAAAGGAATTTGTTGTAGATGGGTATGACCTTTAAAGAGAGAGAAATGAGGTCAGATGCCTAAGTGTGTTATGAATGCTTTGACGATAATAAATTATCTTGATTTTAAAAATGAAATGTTAATCATGTGATGTTGTGCTAGATATCAAAATTGGTATGTTTTATGTGTGCATGTGTATTTTATTGATGGTTCTTATGAAATAGAATAAGGGAGAGTTGGTGTGTGAATTTTACGCTATGAGGAGTCTGAAACAAGGGAAAACAGACTGCGAAATTGTTTACCTAAAGTGTTACCTTATCCGTTTCACTTTTAGAAACTCTTGGGGAAGTTCGGAACAGGTTCCACTTTTAGAGGAAAAATGAGTGGGCAGAATCGGGTACGGAAATGGGTTGATTAAACCGTTCCCAAAATTGTTCCCATATAATGAAATGTAAAATCAAGATGTGTAACACTGGAGGAAATATAAAAGAAAATTGACTTATGGACCAAAACGAATAGGGAATTAATAGGGATGATTGCCCCGGCAGTTAATACATCTAAAACACTTAACCAACGAGTACTTATGCATTAAATATGTTGGGAAGTGTTATGGGTGTACTTACTGGGTATTTATCTACTCATATCAGATTGTCGGTTGTGATGTGTGCAGGTTTAGGATGATTTTCCATGAGCGAGGTTGGCGGAGGACATTTCAAAATAAATAAAAATTTATATGTCTCATATTTGTATAAGTGGTTTTTGCGTATTGCCTAATTTTACTTCGATGACTAAACCTAGATAATTTACATGTCTATATCATGTAGACTTTAACCACATTTTTCGCATAACTTTACTTGGTCAATTCTAGGCCATTAGGTTTAAGAAATCACATGCACATACATATATTGTTGAGCATTCATTACTTTATTTTTAAAAAAATATAGGTGTTAATTCCTAATCTATTTAAAAATTAGAGTATTAAATTAGGGCGTCACAATTGCTCTTACTAATTTTCAATTATAAAGCATCATCCATGTTTTAGAACTAGTAGTCAAGTTATCTTTTCATCCACACTAACTATCAATCATTCAAATACCTATCTTTAAAACGTATATACATAGCTTCTAAAAAAATTCAACAACACATACTTGGAATTCGTACACAAATCCACACCCTTGATTCATAACACACTCAATGCATCATACCAGAGGTCACACACTTAATGACATGATTAAATCTTACATTTACATATTTCACATTCCTTTCATCTCCTTTTCATCATAAACATCATTAAACATGTTAAACACATATCAATCACACTCAAACTATATGCTAAAACCCATCATATAACAATTTAAATTTTTTTTGTATCAATCAAGAAGACAATCATTATCAATTTATGTTTGTTAATATCCTTATCCATTTTGAAATCTTTCTAAACATAATCAATCATATTCACTTAACAATAAAGTCATAAATCACACAACTCAAAAACCCATGCACTTCACAATCTCTTTCATTTATTAATGAATCAAATTCACTAAAACTCATTTATTTCTTTGAACCATCACAGTTCCAATAATTTATTTACAATCCATTTCTCATTGAACCTATCATAGTTCAACTTACCAAAAATGCAATTGAACTACCCTAATTACCATTTATAATTATTGTACTTTCCATATTGAGTTGCTTGCTCTCATATAACTTATATTGAGCCACACGCTCTCATTTTCTATATGTTGAGCCATTCGCTCCCATTTATCTATATTGAGCAGCTTGCTCCCATTTATCTTATATTGAGTCACATGCTCCCATTTTATGTGTGTTGAGCTACTTGCTCCTACTTATCTATACTAAATTGCTTGCTTCCATTTATTTTTGCTTAGCTATTTGCTCCTATTTATCTAGATTAAGTTGCTTACTTCTGTATTGTTCATATTAATCTGCTTGATCTATTTTATATACATTGAGTCGTTTGCTCTATTTTATATAGATTATGCCCCTTTCTTCCATTTATCAATATCGAGCTGTTTGCTCCTAATTCATTTATCTTGAATAGTGAAGCCTTGTCGTTCTCATTTTGAGCCACTTGCTATATTTCATTTATTATGAGTCACATACTCCAAATTTATTATTATTGAATAGCTAACCCTTACAGCTGACAATTTAAGCTTATCTCACTTCTTCTCAATCTTAGTTATTATTCTTTTACACACTATGTATAATGATGCATATGATACATGATCATAATCCTAATATTTTTCATAAATTTTAGTTTCTTGAAAAGAAAAACCTTATACTAATACAATAAGGCTCACACACAAGTCTCAAATGAATTCACAGACATCACCATCATTGTATTTAATTCATACATACATGTCATTCATAATGTTGTTACCAAAATATATTATTTAGTTAATTCGTCAGCAAGACATAAGTCATCCTCATCCCAATCATATAACCCATCTAAAAATATCACATTTTCACTTAACGATTCAAAAATCAAACTAAGCACATTCAATAATCCACCATAGCAACATTTTTTATCAAGCCATATACACCAATTTATACATCATATCCATCAAATTACATTTTTTATGCCACATGGACATACAAACACATGATTAAACCATATAAGATTAACCATGCAGAGGCAATTGATGTTAAGTGAGTGTTAAGTATTCACTCACCTCATAAGTTCAAGCTAACTCTGCCTCTTTGACAATCGCTCCAACTCTGGATTGTCATCAACTCTTAAGAACAATAACATTAAGCATGAACATTCACATACAACAAAATATCATTCCTTTTTATCATTTTAATTTGTTCTTTCACTACCAAATCCATCACTCTCATATCTTTCTTAAACCCTAGCTTTGCTTCTTATAAAACCCATAAACTCTAAAATTATTTTAGTTTCCTACTTTTCCACTCACACACTCACTTATATCTCAATACTAATAACCTAAGTCATTTTCCTTTTCCTCAGCTTTGATGAATCTTCTATAAAACTCTTAATAATCTAATTACTTCCCTTAAGAGAGAGTTCTTCCTAGGGGTTGAGACAACTCTTGATGGAGGTGATGGAGTTCCTAGTGTGGTGAGTGGTGAGAAGTGGGGTATAGTCTATATGTAGGGTTTTTAGAGCTTTAGAAAGGCCTTTTATAGGTTAGGAAATTTGTGTGTATTTTAAAATGAAGTTTTACCCTGGTTCTATACTATTTAACTCCTTTTTTCAACCAAAAGAGTTTGGTGCACAGTTTGGGCAATCCATGACTAAACAATTTCATTAATCTATAAAAATTTTTATTGGTAGGTAGTTGGATCCTTACGATCCACTAATAAAACGGTCTCACTTTTGATGACTAAAACTCCATATCTATCAGCCTCTTGGCAATCCCAACCAGACCTTCTAGGCTTTTATGTAATGGGTTCTTCTTTCATAACTGATTGTGAACTTAATCCCATTTTCAACCTCTCTACCATAAGATTTTATGGTACTTGGACCTCTCCAAGTTTCATCTCACTCCTAATAAACTTCTTGAGAAGGAATTCCTTCGCTATAGAAGTAGTATTAATTTGTATCCTTTAGATAACCTACAAATAAACAAAGTATGGATTTAGACTCCAGCTTTTCCACTATTAATTTCTTAAAATGTGACTCACATCCCTAAATCTTTTGAAAGATATGCTAGACTTGTAGTCTGTCCATACCTTGTATTATGTCTTCTTGACTACATTGGTTAGAGTACGATTCAACAGAAACACTCTAGTTTCCAATGTATACCCAAAAAAAGATAGGAAGATTGGCTTAACGCATCATCAAATGAACCATGTCAAATAAAGTTTGATTCCTTCTTTGAGTACACCATTCCATTGAGGTGTTCTAAGATGAGTAAACTATGAGACAATTCCAGACTCTTTAAGATGATGATCAAATTCCATTGAGGTGTTCTAAGATGAGTAAACTATAAGACAATCCCACATAACCATTTCTATTAAAGTCATCCATAAATGTTACAAAGTAACTATAACCTCCCATAGCTTGACTACTTAATGGTCCATATACATATGAATGTATAAGACCCAATAAGTCACTTGTCCTTTCAGTTGATTGTTAAAATTTTTAGAAAGTAGGCATGTTTATAATGTGTTATTTAAAAAAATCAACACAATGGAACTTAAAAACATCTCAAAAAATGATTTCACCTAAGAATACTCATACAAGAATTATGACATAGATTATTCTAAGGTTTTGATGATTACCTCATTTAGATCTTCTATTGTAGACTATGGAGTTACCAATTTAAGAAGTAATCAGTAACTCCTTCCTCTATAGTGTAACATTCCTATCCTAAATTTCCATAATTAGTAAATAATTAATCAAAGTAAGTTTAAATGAACATAAAACACACTAAGAAATGTTAAACTGTAAGATAGGATAGTAATGCAGAATGCAAAAAAGAATTTATTCAAAAGAATGCAAAAAAAGCTAAGTTTCATCCGACAACACGAAGGGCATGCTGATGGCATAAGGGCACGCTCAATGGAGATGTGATAAGCACAACTGTTTTAAGTAAGAGCACTGCCAAGTTTTTTGGAAGAAGGAAATGTCAACACGATGGGCGTTTTGAATAGCACGATGAGTGTGTTGACTAACACTAGCCGTGCTGATCAATTAGTGGGTCGTGTTGAGGTGTAAATCATGTAAGAAAGTTGGAAATCAAAGCATGTGCTAGAATGTGGAAATGGCATAGAGTGTGCTGATGGGAACACGGTTGTACCTCTCAACATAATAGTACTTAACTTCAATAGAAACTTCATTTATGCAATTTAAGTGAGATCAAATTGGGAGGGGTTGAGGGACAGAGTGAAATCGAGAGATTTAGAGAGAGAAAAGAGATTGTGTGGTGAAATCATTTGTAAAAACAACGAATCAAATTCTAAGAGTAAGCTGGATATCGATATCCTAGTCGATATCTTGAAACTATAAAGGCAATCCTTCATAATTATGAATTTAAGTGTAATTTATAAAGAACTTTGGTTAAAAATTATTAGGATTAGATTTGAAGCAAGCATATTATTTTATTATAGAATTGATTGTGATAAAGGGTTGTATAAATGGTTGTTTAGGGCGACAGGTTAGATCGAGGCAGAGATCAGGCTTATATCAGTCCGAGTACTTCAGCTAGGAGTTGAGTAATCTAACTCACTATTTGGATAAATTAAAATATCATTATGAATTGCTATGAATTGCGAATAATTATGCTTATTGCGAATAGATGTGAATGATTATAAGTGGCGTATAATTGCAAAATGGCTTGACAATAAATGTGAATCGATGAAATGAATATGATGATATATGTGTGTACCAATATGATTGATATGGAAATGATACTATATGTGAAATATGGAATGAATAAGGAAAATGGAATCGTATATACGATCGAAATGAAACAGGTATGCAAAATGTGAAATGAAATGCGAAAAAGGTACGTGTACGATGTTTTTTTATTTTGATATGTGAAATGATGATATGTGAAATGATGTGTGATGGAAAGGTGATAAATGATCGATCATTCAGAGACGGAAGTAGGGAGACGAAAATTAGGTCCACATGAAAAGGAGGTGCAAATATGTTTTTCAAAACAAAAGTAGGGAGACGAGAGTTAGGAATTTATTATGAATGAGAATGTACGGATGTCGATATGTGAATCAAAAGGAAAGTAACTTAAAAGAGATGTGAATCGAAATGAAAGCAACTTAAAAGAGAAGTGATCAATGTAGTTATAGTTTTATAATTGATTATATATAAATGATGTTTATATGAATTGATGAAATAATGGTTATGCGAATAGATGAACATATTGGTAAAATGAATTAAAGATTGCTCATTGAGCCTGCCACTCACGCAACTGCGATGTTTGTTTTAGGTACAGGTTCTGATTTGGATAGTCTTAGGAGTTAGAGTATTGACTTGTGTTAGCTATTAGGTTGGACAGCTGCTACACGATCCATTCTCTCTTCTACCAATGCCATTTAGGAGTTTGATCAGTCTCATTTTGCATGCTTTATATGAGATGTTGATATATGCTAGTCATATTGTGATAGTTATGAGATGATATGATACTGATGAGTTGAGATGATATGTTGTATGAGCTGGTAAATGGATTTTGACTATGATGTGTGCATATGTTTTATATATGATACTGGTTTGATGTTTGTGTATATGAGAGATTGAGTACTTGTTGTGATATAAGAATATTTTAAGTAAGAAATGATGAAAAAGGTTGATTGCAGGGTGATACTGAGTTGCAGTGATTCAACACGGGTCATGCTTAATTGACATAATGACTGTGTTGAACGAATAATGGACGTGATTGATCAACACGAGACCTTGCCCATGGGGTGTTGATCAAAACAAGCCATGCTCATATGTATCTCTGGTCAAGACGAGGTCAACACGGGTTGTGCTTCTGCACTGCTTTCCCGTGTTGAACTTCTTCTTTGCTAAATCTTCCTATATTTTATCTTGCAATATAATATAAATGTTGCTAGTTAAAAATAAAGTACATATGAAAGAAAAAGTTTGAAATTTTATATGATTAAACATACATAATAAATGTTTATTACAAATTATA
>CANYCX010992482.1:0-13836 GCA_948193385.1 Breynia disticha f. nivosa | reverse complement strand
GGTTCAGTGGAGATTGGGGCTGAACTTGATAGGTCGGACCACGATTCGATCCCCGCAATGTCGTTTGGGAGGGAAATGATCCTTAACCCCAAACTCGTTCCCGAACCGGATTAGTCTCGGCCCAGTGGGTCGAGGATACCGGGGCTAGACAAAAAGAAGTGAATGGGTAATCGAACTTTGGTCAAAAAAAAAAAGGTCGAACTGAAATTTCACTTCGACGGTTTCATTTCTAATTTTCTGGAAGATTTCTTTGATCTGATAACTGGAAACACTCTATAATGAACTGTAATTTGAAGTTCTATTGCTATCTGACAGTTCATTCCCATGGCCCTCCAACTTCAGTACAGATTATTGATATTGAACTGTAATATGTTGATTAACCCTTAAAGGAACGGACAAAGAAACGAAGAAAACGAACTTCCAACTCTAAAACCAGAATGAAAACGCAATCTTTATGGTCTGATGAAGCATCTAACAAGCACTTTGGTACATAATGAAGAACAAAAATAGATTGGATAGGGAAAAAAGAAGATTAAACAGTACACTTTCTTTTTTTAATATGCAATATGTCATCCAAAATGTTATAAAGCAAGCAAGAAATGAGGATAGATAAGGTGACTACTGTTTTTAACACGTTGTTTTTCACTCATTACCGATTGTGAAACATTTGTGGTATTTAAGGTAATAAAGCTTTTGTTTTTTAACATTTTAAAGTTGAAAAGATGTAACTTTTCTTTTTCCACCAATCATATGTACCCAAAACCACAAAGAAGAGTGATACAAAAAGAAATTCAAATCTTGAAGCAAAGTAGCCACCTTTTTAGTTTTAACACTATCATTTTGATTCTCTTTGTGTTGTGTGAAGAAAGATTGTTCCTTTCTTGTCCTTTTGTGTAATGGAATTCTAAAGTGGTCTTTTAGTTAATGCGATAAATATGCTTGTTATGCTTGTTTACATTGGTGAATTTGGAATCAATGAGTGATAAAAGGAAGGGATTGTTAAGATTCTTTAACATGGGTTTAATTTGAATAACTTGTTTCTTTATTTGTGATGTTGCAGATGGATTATATGTTTTAGCTTCCATGGTGCTTTAGTGGCCAGCATTTTCCATGGAAGTTGTTCTTAGCAGAAGGACATTTGCATTTTCACTCTCATATTGGATTCTTTTCTCCACAGCTTACTCAGGCTAGTGTTTTTCTTGAATGATAAGATTATGATGTGAAATTTGAAGTTTTTTTACTGTTTAAACTGAAATTCAATTGCTTTTTTAAAGTGGAAGGATTAAAGGGAGACTCCAAAGTTCGAGGAGTGAATTTGGGAGGTTGGTTGGTCGTGGAAGGTTGGATTAAGCCTTCACTGTTTGATGGAATTCCCAATGGAGATATGCTTGTGAGCTTCTCTTCAATTTTAGCAATTCCCCTTTCTTATCTTAGTTTCTGTGATATTTCTGCTAAGCTATAAGAAATTATCAAAATGTAGGATGGCACACAGGTCCAATTTAAGTCCGTGACATTGCAGAAATATGTTTCTGCGAGTAATGGCGGTGGTTCAGATGTTACAGTGAATCGAGATGTTCCTTCCTCGTGGGAAACATTCAGGGTTAGATAATTCGCAGTGTTGATGTAAATTCAACAATGTGGCCTTCTTGTTTTGAGTATTCTAACTGATTACACTGCTTCATTTCTTGCAGTTATGGAGAGTATCTGCATCACAATTTCAGCTCCGTACTGCTCAAGGTCAGTTTCTTTCCTGCGACGGACAAGGGTGCGTAGTTTCAGCTACAGCAGATTCACCTTCAGCTGCAGAAGCATTTTATATCGAAAGGAATAAGGACAACAGAGTTCACCTAAAGCACAGCACTGGATCCTATCTGCAGGTATAACTTCTCACAAGTACAACAAATAAGAATACTACCCTTCATCCGTGGTTAACGGTTAAGGGGTCGAATAGAATACTGAAGGTGCAGGTTTGACTCCTGCGCCTGTAGTGATGTTATGGGAGACATATAGGCTCTAACTTGCTGGTTCGTCTTGTCACTTTCAGACTTTCCGTCTTAGTTCGTGAGTTAGTCGGATTCCTTTTCTAAAATTTGTTAACCACAACAAATAAGAACACTTAAAAAACGTAGCCTTAAACCAAGCTGCAAATTTTGCTAGTGTTTTTCCATTCCACAACCTGAAATAAAATAATGAAAATAGACATCGTGTTAGGCGAGTTGTCTCGAAACTGTAAGCTTTGTCTTGCAATCACATCGAAAATTGCGAGGTCGCCAGTCGCCACATGATAGAATATATTATCTTTTAGGCTACAATAGGAAATCAGCTCACAGCAGACTATCCAGGGAAACCAGGATGGGATTATAATGCTGGCACATTTGAGATGACAATTGTAGCCAACAATTTGCATGGAGATTACCAGCTTGCTAATGGATATGGACAGAATCAGGCCAAAGATGTTCTCAAGGTAAAGCCTATATTTCTGCATCTCACTTTGGTCTGTTAATGGAATACAAATAATCTTTGCAGATCATTGACTGAACATGTTCTTATGAGAATTTCCGACTTTGCAATTGCAGAAACACAGAAATACTTTTATCACCATGGATGATTTTAGCTTTCTTAATAAACATGGGATAAATGCTGTAAGGATCCCTGTTGGCTGGTGGATTGCTTTTGATCCTGAACCTCCGGCTCCTTTTATTGGCGGTTCATTGGAAGCTCTAGATAATGCATTTGAGTGGGCGCAGTAAGTCTCGTATTCCAATTTTGTTCAATCCTAATCATCTCAGAATCGTTTTTCGAAATAATACGTATCAGAAAAATGTTGTGGATTGCAGAGCCTTTAACATAAGATGTATAATTGATCTTCATGCGGCCCCTGGTTCCCAAAATGGGATGGAACATAGTGCTAGTATAGATGGTACAGCAGGCTGGCCTACTTCACCAGACTATATCTCACAAACTCTGGATGTTATTGAGTTTCTAGCTTCAAGGTATGCAAAACATCCTGCCTTGCTGGGATTTGAGCTTTTAAATGAACCATTTGCTTCCACCGTCCCTCTGGAAGTGTTAATTCCATATTACAAGCAAGGATATCAAATCGTCCGCAAGTACTCACCATCAGCTTACATCATAGTTTGCCAAAGAATTGGCAATGCTGATCCACTGGAACTTTACCAGGCAGATATAGGCTCCTATAACCTGGTAGTGGATTTGCATTACTACAACCTTTTTGACACAATCTTTGTTAATATGAGCTCCATGGATAATATAGAATTCATATACAAAAGCAGGGAAGCCCAATTACAGGCTCTGGATAACGCAAACGGTCCACTTGTGTTCATAGGTAAGTCAAAAATATTCATCCAGTTATTTTATGTAACTGGAAGCACTGTTTAGGTTCTTCCCAGAGCTTGACTCTTCGATGGATTTCTTGGAATGTATTTCAGGGGAATGGGTGAATGAGTGGAATGTCACTAATGGATCACAGACTGATTACCAAAACTTCGGCAGGGCACAACTTGAAGTTTATAGTGCAGCATCCTTTGGATGGGCTTATTGGACACTCAAAAATGATAGAAAGCACTGGGATTTTGAATGGAACATCAGGAATCATTATCTCCTGTTTGGTAAAGTAGTTTAACTTGGTTTAATTTCTGTTCTTATGTGATCATATGGATCAAGTTCAGAAAAGATACAGAAGAACTTGTTGGCTTATTATCTTTATCATTGAAAGAATCTAATTGCATTTTGATTGTTTTGTGCAGGTAAATCACCAAGCAAGCAAATTTTTCACAAATTCTTATTATTTGGACTTCTCTCTGCCTGGTTATTTCAGAATCATTTATTATAGCAGAAGAGAAAACTTGCAGAGAGTTAACGTCTTGAAGAGGAACATCTACAGGCGGCTTTTTGATTCTTCATACCTTCACTTACCAGAAGTTCTTCAGTTACCAGAAATTCTTCTGTTGCAAAGCATTTTATTCATACATTCCACAAATTTCCAAGTTCAGCAATGTGTTAGTACAAAGAAAGTGTAGAGCGAGCAAAATTGGTCATGTAAAATCTTTGAAGCTGCAATGTGTTAGTCTCTCTTAATAATATACAAGAGGAAAAATTTTCCTGTTCTCTTCTGTTGCTCTTCTGCAATCGATCTTGTTCTGATCTCCTATGATTTTATACAGTTCTCTAAAGCCATTTCTTGTAAATGAAAATGTAAACTCTTTTGATCACTTGGCCAACAGTGAAATAACCAACAAAAAGCAATACCAAGAATCCATAATACGATACTTGCATATGAGTGAATCCCATTACCTTTCCAATTGCTGTATATGGAAGACCAATTCCCACTGCAGATGTCAGTACAGTAGAACATAATACAGGCCAAGAAGCAGTCTCTTGAAGAAAAGGAATTTTCTCTGTGCGAATCAGGTGGAAAATCAGAGTCTGCATAAGAAGACCTTCAACAAAAAAAGCAGTGTGGCACAATTTGATATCATAAGTCACGTATCCTCTATAGTAGCACCAGAAGAACAGCAGGTTTGAGATGTCACAAATGGTACATACAGGACCATTCCATAGTATGAACATAGGTAACCCTTTCTGTGACCATCTTGCTGGAGATTTTACGTAATCTTCTTCCATCTTGTCCCATGGTATTGCAATTTGACCAACGCTGTATATGAAGGTTTGTACAAGTAGCTGCTTCGGTGTCAATGGCTCGAAATTTAGCAGTAGAGTTGCTATAAGGAGTGAAAGAACACCTCCTACGTTTGCAACTACTGACATTTTGATGTACTTCATGGTGTTACCAAATGTCTGACGACCATGCTCGACCCCTGCGACGAGAACATTGAGATCTTTCTCGAGCAATATGATGTCGGCCAAGTCTTTCGCTACCGATGCACCTGAGTCAACTGTGATACCGACATGAGCACAATCTATTGCGAGAGAGTCATTTATTCCATCTCCCAAGAACCCAACTACATGATCGTCAGTCTGCAAGGATTGCACCACCCGGAGTTTCAGCATTGGGGTGAGCCTAGCGAGTACAGTTGCTCTTTTAACCGTCTCATGAAAGCATTCTTCACTAAGTTGCTCAAGTTCTGGTCCAGTACTCACATGGGCTGTTGTAATGCCTAGTTCTTCACAAAGCCTAATTGCCAGTGATAGTGAATCGCCTGTTAATACTTTTGCTTTCACACCCTTCTCAGCTAGCCTCCAAAGAGCTTGCTTTGCTGAGTCCTTAGGAGGGTCAAAGAATGTTATTACACCAAGGAAGACCATACCTTCTTCGACAAACTCATCGTCAACCTCACCTTTTCTGCTCTGCTGCATTGCGATATTGTAGAAGTTGTCAACTATATTTCCATGCTAAGAACTCAGAACGAACTTAGGAAAGAAAAATGACTGAATAAACAGATTGAAACAAAAAGAAAATCAAACAATTATTTGGACGGACCTTTTCTAGCCTTTTTATTGCAACTCCTATAACTCTTAATCCTTGATTGCTCAAATCTTCTGACAAATTAAAGATCCTTTGATAGATCTCAGAGGAAAGGTCCATAACTGTATCTCCATCCTTATGTTCCACAAAAGAACAAACTTTCAAAACTTCTTCCAATGCTCCTTTCGTTACCATGAATCTATCAAACAGTTGTCTACTATTTCTGCCTTTTGGTTGTGATTCTGTTTCCAAGATCACGGATACTTTTCTTCTAATGAAGTCAAACGGTATCTCATCTATTTTATTCCACTTAGAAGGTTGGAATTTGTATCCATTTGTGTATACAAATGCTAAAATTGCATCATCTAAGGGATACTTTTGATCTGTTTTGAAGTAAGAATTAAGGAAGGCGAAACGCAGAACCTTTTCTTTAACAAAACCCCAGCTGTCGAGATGACTAACCACGATTGCTCGATTCATGGTGAGTGTACCTGTCTTATCAATGCATAAAATGTCCCTGTGTGAAAAAGGTGACAAAGAAATTAGCAAGTAAATAAACCACCTAACAGAGGCTGGACTATATCTATTACAAAAGAAGACGAAAAAAGAGTAATTCTTATCTTATCTTTATGGTTAGGATTAGTCTAAATTTATTTAGTTTATCATTTGAGTAGTTTAGATTGAGTAGGATAGTTTGAGATTTGAATTCATAAGAGTTTTGGTCTTTTTAGAAGTTTTGATCTTTTTAGAAGTTTAGGAAATAATGGTCTTTATGTACTATTTATAGGCAGTTTTGCCTTATTAATAATCAATCAAAGAATTCAATTAAAATATCTCTCTCGCTTCCGGATAGGCGTAGCTCTCTGTACCCATCTCCAGAGTAGGCTTAGTTCCCCTCTGAGCTCCAACCTTTATCACCAAAAATGACTAGATCCTGGAAATCTAGACGTAACAAGACCATAACATTTTGGTATTTGAGCCAATTGTCATGGGGTTTACAACTAATCAGTTGGATGAAATTATAGAGCTGCTTCAAAAGTTATTGGAAGGACAAGCCGTTCTATCGGCTAAATTTGAAGCCTTGTCAACGACCATGGGAGAGAGTCAACCAAGTAAGCATGATGTTGAATCATCCACCAATATAGTTCAAAGTCCAACAAAACCAGAAGAATCTGCCAGAGAAAAAGTTGAAGAGATGGCGATTCCTCAATATACGAAGAAACAAGAAACCATTGCTGTCAAAAGATCATCAATTACTGAAAAGAAAACACCAATTATGCGAAAGGAAAAGTCGACCAACAACAAAAAGATATCACCTAGAAGCAAAGTGGCTGAAAGTTCATTTGCTTCTTACAGGGTGTTTTGTGGCCAGCGAACAAAAAGAAAAATTAGATTTTTTTCAGATCATCAGTCTACAATCGCAGAATTTTGGTTCTTAGTCATCCTCGAGCTTGAGGGCAAGCTCGTTTTGGAGGGAGTAATGTTATGGACTATATCTATTATAAAAGAAGACGAAAGAAGTTTATTCTTATCTTATCATTATAGTTAGGATTAGTTTAAATTTATTTAGTTTATAATTTGAGTATTTTAGATTATGTAGGATAGTTTGAGATTTGAATTCATAAGAGTTTTGGTTTGTTTAGAAGCCTAGCAATAAGTAGTTTTGATGTACTATTTATAGGCACTTTTGCCTCACAAATAATCAATTAAAAAATTCAGTTAAACAAAAAGATAAACAGCTCTCTCTCGAGCTTCCGGATAGGCGTAACTCTCTGTACTGAGCTCCAGGGTAGGTGTAGCTCGCCTTTGAGCTCCAACCTTTATCACTAAAAACCCTCATGACTAAATCCTGGGAAATCTAGACCGTAACACAGCATATCTACTAAATAAATTGTACCCTTTTGTGTTGAGTAAATCGCCATAGCAAGCAAGATAAGAGCTTAAAAAATGATGCTTTTGTACAAAATAAATCCTCATAACAAAATTAGAACTTCGCCGTTACATTAGTTTGATATTAAACTACACTGAATATCTAAAACTCTATCAATTTAATGTTGTTCTTTTTTTGCAATTAGTGAAAATCCTGTGTTTGTGGCCCGTGTGTTTGGTGAATGCAAGGATTGAGTTTTTCTCATTTTCTTTCAGAAACATTCTTTTCTAAGAATGCTTTAGCAAGATTACTGAAGCTAACACTAACACTTCCTGCTACAGCATATCTCTTGATAACGTCAATGACTTCAGGCTTTAGTATCTCTCCCTCGTTAGATGAATCACAGAGATAATAAAGAGCCCCAAGAGCATAATTGACCTACAATCACAACATTTCACCTTTATATAAACGTTTATATCATATAAAAAGATAACAAATAATAGTAAACATAGCTCCAAGGCTAAAATATTTTCATGGACGAAAGAGCTTAATTCCAAGTTCAGATAGCGGGAAAACAATTCTCAGAAGCCAGATAAAACAACAAGAACAACAATGACAGAGTTTCTCCACTTACTGTGTTCCTAACTGGGCTTGATAAACATTGGATGGAAAGAGGCACACCACCGCACTGAGTCACAATTGCTGCATTTGCTGTATCTGCAACAATAAATAACGTTCCAAATTGGTACTTGGAAAATCTGAAAACAAGCAGCAGGAGCAAAAATTTGGGAAACAAAGAGAGGACACAACATCATTTCTCAAAAGAATCACATTAAAGAACGTTCAAATTAGTACTAGGAAAATCTTAAAAAAAGTAGCAGAAAAATTTGGGAAACAACAAGTCCACACAACATCATATCTGAAAAAATCACATTGCAGGGACGCACCAGCACAAGAATTACAAATTCCTCCAATCCCAAATTCAACCAGTCTCTCATTTGGTTCCATTATGCAATCTAAAAAGAGTTCCAAAACGTTGAGCTGCTCAATGATTCACACAGATAACGTGTTTACTCCATCAAAATCTATTTCCAATAAGCATCCAATGACAACACAAAAGGGCTACTAACCTGGCATAAGAATACATAGTTGTATGGATCATACGCAAAATTCGCCAAATTAGCAACTGTTCTCTCTTTTGTCTCTGCAATCACATTCAAAACTAACAACTTAATAACACAACTTAATGATCAATCAACAAAAGAAGCAGATCAAATTAGCTCTTATTTTTGCCACTTAAACGTTTAATTAACCTAAATATACATAAAAAAGATTTATTCGTTAATCAACAATAAAATGAAAGAAAAATGAAAATATAAATCCTAATATTTGATAAAAAAAACTACACTGATTTGCTCCAGCACTTCAAGTATAAAATAAATAAATATGTCTAATGAAACTAAAAATACAGACTCTAAAGCACAATAAAATCTTCACCTTTGTCACTTGTGGTTTGGAACTGATTCACTAATTCCTGAAACAAACAACAAAAAGCCAAAACTGAATTGTTTTAGCAGAAATATAAGATCTAGAAAATGATACATAGAGGTGAATACAAAAACCTGAAGGTAGTGGAGTCGTGGAGTTCAGTACTTTCCTGTACGTTCCTCGTCTCTTGACATTTGTAAACATTCTTTGCTTTTATTGAAAACTTCAGTTTTCCCAGCTACAAACTCCTGATCACCATTCACAAAACCACGCTCTAAACATATAGATGATGACCCTGACCCTCTATAACAAAGAGTGCTTTCAATTAAAATTAAGGTTCATTTCTCTCCAATGCATTTCTAAATCAAGAACCAGTAGTATCAACAAAACAAGTAAAACAGCTGTTACATGCCATTTATCCCTACCAAACGACACAACCATCATAATTCAACTTTATACAGAAAATCAACCTTTGAAATCTAAAAAGAAACACATTTCTCAAGACAACTCCACTCCCACTCTACCAGACATAAACAAAACATCACACTCTATTTTCTCCCATTTTAATCTCCATTAGACATACACCCCATGTCGAAAACAACCTAAAATGCCCAAAAGATGACTCTCCAAACACGCTTTCATTTCAGAATTTCAGCATTTTCAAACTCCTCACATTTCTCAAATTCTAGCTTTTCCAAACACGCAAAATTGCATACACTTCATTGCCTAATCAAGATCTTCACAATATCCGCAACCAAAAATGCACATAATTTCCATAAAAAAACAATAATTCAATTCATTCGATTAAACTAATAAACTCTGCACAACCAAAACGAATCATGAAAACATCGATTATGCGCTTTCATTTCAAAAATTTCAAAATACTTGTCGTTTCGATCAATAAACAAAATCATTTCGAAATTAAACAAATAAATAATGCTTGATTTCACTAGACAAACCATTTCTCAAAAGATCTACTGCGAATTCAATTAAAAATAAAGAATTATTCAGTTACAAAACAAAACGGCGCCGTATTCAAATTCCGCAGTCGGTTAACTATTCGGCTATTTCACCGACAAATGCGAAATCACGTAGAGGAAACGAACCTACAGCGGAGAAGAGGGCGGCGCTTGTGGATCGGATGGAGGAGAGATTGGTGACGGGAGAGGGGGTAGAGAGCGAGAGGTATTTCGAGACCGAAACTGAATCGAAAATAGGATTATGGTTTTGAAAAAAAAAATGGAAAATGAAGGAGGTTTATTTTTAAGTGTTTAATGTTTAATTTGAATAAAATATATTTATTTATAACTGAAAATTAATTTGTTTGATTAAATTATTATTTAAAATGTATAAAAAGTTTAAAAAATATAAATAGTAAAAGAATTATGAAAGTATTAAATCGAAAAAAGTGAATATTTATTTTATGAATAAACAAATAAAATAATAAAATATGTATGTGTGTTAAAATTTTTTTTCTTGTACAAATAAAACTATGTTGTTTTATTACCAAAGTAAATGGATTGTATGTCCCCAATCTTCTCTCCTTATTGATGTTAATTAGCTCGTAATTTTTATGAATTTGGGTCTCAATGTTTATTCTTTTGTCGAACCATTCACACTTGAACAAAATAATTCTTTTAATTGGTATGTCATATACTCTACCTAAATAATTTATTCTAATTGACCATCTTCAAATTCTGAATAGTTTTTACCTAACACATACACCATAAATTGATGTTTCTGAAACCATTGACAGAAGCATTTATCATTAGTAATGTTGGAATTGAAAGGAGTCAATACTTGAGCAATATACATCTTAGTGAATACATTAGTTAGCATCCCTACATGAAACATATTATTCATTATAACAAATTTTTTTTAAAAAAATACCTCACATATGGTTCAACCTCTTTGAAATTTAAAAGGATGTATGTGTGCATTGCATGAATTTCTTTAAGGAATCTACTTTTGGATCAACCATATGCACGCACAGAATGCGTGCAAATTGATCAGTTTCTCTCATCAGTGGACACTTATCACCGTCATCATTCCAAGGTAAATTTCTTTTCTTTGTTAGAGCATGCGACTAAAAATAGTAGGAACAAAATGTAGAAGTTTCTTCAAAAGCATTACATATAGATCTTTCAACCCTTGCCTTATTCTTACTATTTCTCTTCAAATGTCTTAGTAGTCTACTTAAAAAAATTTTATATACATTGTAATACCAAAATTCTAATACCACTTGTTCCTTATTTAATAAATTAATTCCCTCAAGTGGTACCCAAACTTGAATATTATAAAATTTTTTAGAACACAATTTAAAATAAATTATTTCTTATGAAAATCTTTTACATGTATACCATTTTAAACTATGCCATTTTTCCTTATACAAATGAAATCATATATATATATATATATATATATATATATATATATATATATATATATGAATTTAAAATATAAAATATCTAAAAATAAATAAATAAGGTTTCCAAAAGAATAAGTTATACAATAGAAGAAAGTTATTTCAAAGTACAATTTATTTAAAACACCTATATATACAGAAAATGTTCCAAGCCCTATGCTTGCCATTTACTCATTAATCAACTTCAGTGTACAGCCATGTTGGTTCACTGATTCTTTGGCTTCAGTCGGCAAGAGCTTAAGTTTCCTCTTCAATTCCTGCCAATGTCGAATATGGCAGACATAAAAAAGCAAAATGAGTTTTTACACTCAATAAGCAACACTACCAAAATGGACAATTCCCATGGCATTTATACATTTTACAAACACACACAAAAACCATACAATATAGTTAACCATTTTAACACTCAAACCATTTCACACATGGATTTCTTAATCAGTCAAGTTCTTAGGCCAACAGCAGCAAGAGAACGGTTTGGAGAACCGACTGACCAGACTGTTCTCCAACCCGTTTGAATAATCTCTTCAAGTCAGTAGTACCAAACGGTTTGGGGAAACCGTTCTTCATCCCGTTTGGTGTTACTGAAATGCTTTCACAAACAGAACGATTTAGAGAGCGCTTTGGAGTGCCCGTTCCTCAGCCCGTTCTGATGTTCTGTCTTCCCAAAGTTCTGCATTTTACACTTATGGTGTCATATCAACATCAACTCCAAACATATTACACATACACACTCAAATAGCAATATCCATAAGTCCAATTCAATGTTGTTTATGCATTCCATACAGTATGAACATAGCATCCATCATATTTTCATCAATCATGAACTGGTTTACACCCCGCAACAAAACACATAACTAGCGTACTTTACATGAAATACATGCCACCTAAAATTTAATTAGTTTCATTCAATTGCAAATTTTATAACAGATAGGCATAGAAATAAGTGTAATATTCCTAGCATTTTCACTATTGAGCACAAACTCATAAATCACACAACCATAATATGCTAGCAATCACATATGTACGTTCATAACATAAGTTCATCAAGAACACATCATATTCAATATGAGAAATGTGAATGCATATGATCTAATGCATTCCTCATCATAAATATTTCAACTTAACTCCAAGCCCTCATTTGGCCTTACACATGTACACATGACGTTTGCAAACTGGCCTTGTCGGCCAGGAGTATAGGTTACAGTTACAATGGTCCGTAGATTTTTCTGCCTTTATAGGCTTGTTTAATGCCCTTATAGGCCGACACACTCGAATAATAAAATATGAAACGAGTTTTCCACTGTGCTACAGTAACATATGTTTTATATACTACTGCAATTACTCTCCCAATAGTCGGTAACCACTCCCCTATTGTGTACGCTCCCAAGAGCCTTAACCAACTGTTCATAGAGAGCTCTCATTTTGAATTTCTGCTCCCAAGAGCCTGTTCACTATTTCACATGCTCCCTATGAGCCTCAAATGCATGAATGTCTTGTGCATAATCTATGTAATCAAATCATACATTCATGTTCCAATCATGCTATGCTTCACAAACACAATGTTGAGTCGTCAAGCATTCTCAACCAAAATATATTCCATTAGCATAGCCAAAGTCATGCCATAACTTATCAAAACAAGATTCAATGCCAATACAAATTAACACTAAATAACATCACAGTCATGCTTCATTTTGGCATCCAACATAGGCATAAGAATCATTCATTCAAGCCTTTACATTTTATGTTTTTATCGAAGTCAAATGTATGGACTTCTCTAAGCTCATACATGCTACAATTCACATTTATTCAATTCATCATTCCAAACAAATATAAATCATACACCATCAACTTTCAACCATATAATCATTAACTAATAGTCCCTTTCATGGTAAAAATTAATCCATAACCATTGCCTTTATACATTTATACCACTTGTATAAATGTTATTTTACCCCATAAGAATAACTAATGAAAGCAATATATGCATACGCAAGCAACTGGACTCGTTTAGACTTAAATAGTCACATTTATGTATCCTGTGAATAGTGCCAAACGGTTGGGAAAACGGTTTGGTCCAAACCGTTTGGCAAACCAGTTGCCTCCTCTATTTTGATTAAAAATTGAAACGGTTTGGAGAACAGTTTGCCAAAACCGTTTGGGCCCTCTGGATCCCGAATTTTGGCACATTTACACTTAATCCTTCAACCATTAACACCTAAATTCATAACAACAATCCACAAACCAAAACATACAACTTCCAAATCAAATTTTGATCATCATTAACATCATTTCATCAAACCAACACATAACATAACCCTTCCAATTATCAAAACCATTCTCTAACCAAATTAACCACTTATAACCATTCAAATGTCACCAACCGTTTACAATCATTTACACACACATCCAATTTCATATTCATTCACATTTTCATAGAATCCTCAATTCATCAATCACAATCTTACATATAACATCCTCGTCCCGAATCACTTAATTAATATTTTAAATAATATGTTTAGTAAAAATTAAAGTGTTTTACAATTAAAAATAATGAAAATAAATAATTAGAAACAAGTATACGAAAGGGGGACAAAAGGGTGTCGAAAA
>CANYCX010992403.1:0-22107 GCA_948193385.1 Breynia disticha f. nivosa | reverse complement strand
CTTCCATCAATTCTTCCACAAAACACATCCTAATCAATCCATAATATCATTACTAAATCATTAACATAAATTCTAGCAAATTCCTCAATTTTCAGCCATCAAAATTCATATTAAATCCATCAAAACCAAACTATATACTTAATATCAACCATATGTATACCATCCTACCTCTTACCTTACCAATTTAGGATGAAACTAAGAAAAGAACCAACCAAATTCACTTTCTCCTGCTAAAACCTTTCTTCTCCCACCTTTCTGAAGTTTTTCTGTTCTGGAAATGAAAATAGAAATGAAAAGGTGATGAAATTGTCCCGATGTTCGTAAACTTATATTTTTTTCAAGCTGGCAGCTTACTACGCGTGGTGGCAGTGAAGTACGCGGTGTGGCAGCGACCACGCGTACTTTGCTGTCCACTACGCGTTCTCCCTAATTCCAGATTTTCCGATTTTTCATCTATCGTTTCGTGTCAACCTTCGATCAACCTTTTGTATATCTTTATATATTAACATTAAAACATATATTTATTGTCATTTTATGACGAAAAATATCCAGAATGTTACAGTTATTGTTTTCTCCTTAGGTCTTGACCTTCCTCCTCTTGACTTCAGGATGATTTTGTAGTTAATTAACGACCCAACAAATTGAATCTGAGAGTGTTGGGGTATTTTGATTCCATAATTCTTGTTACTTAAGAATCTCATTCTCTAAGCAAATATCTTAGGATCTTCTTGACTTGCTCACTATCACTCAAGGGTTTCCAGTACTACTCAACCTATTGTTGATTTGATCGAACTGATCAAACATTGTGTTGATAGATTCTCCATCCTTCATAGTGAACATCTCATATTCATTATGTAGCATATTGATCCTTATTCCCTCACTTGATTAGTACCCTCATAAGTAACTCTAAGCCTTTCCCTCTTGTCTTTGACACTTGTACAATATCCCATCTGATTCTTCTCATCTACGTAAACAGCACAGAATCAACTTCATTGATTTGGTGTTGACATAGACTTTCTCCCAATAATCGTTGCTATGATGTGAATCTTCATGTGATTCTTCCATGATGAGTAGTTCTTGCCATTGAACAATGGAGGACAATTTGGGTTCACTCCAATATCCACACCATAGTTTTGTGCCATTTTTGGATTGTCTCTACGAAGTTAAGCCTTTGATAAAAGCCCTGCTCTGATACCAATTATATAACCACAAATAGCTCTAGAAGGGGGTTTGAATAGAACTATTATTACTTTAAACTTTTTTTGTAGAATAAGAATAACTAAACAAGAACACACAATATATAGTGGTTCGACCCTAAAACCTACGTCCACTACCTAAGCTCCCACTCAAGATTTTGACAAACTCTTCCTATTACCTCACTTTCAAGCTTAGTCAGAACTTTCTTACACACGTAATTTTTTGCTCAAGCTACCTTACACTTTGATTTGAATTATGGCTCAAGTCCTACCTTACAAAGATGTTGAACTATTCTAGAACACTCAACCAAATAAAACTAGTTGTCCTAAGAAAAAAAAAGACAATGTGTACACAAATGAATGACTTAAGGACATAAGAGAGAATTTTTTAGAGCTTTTTGTTTTGAACACTTGAGGCTTGTGGATAGTGATTCTCTCTATCTTTCTTCTAAACTCCTTGCCTTTTATATTTCCCTTTAAAAATATAGCCATTAGACACAAAGTTAGTCCCAATTGGAGGCCTTGAGAATAGTGGTTTTTGCGACAGAGCACTTTCTGGTCGACTAGCCAAAGTGCTGCTCGCTGGCAACTCTTCTTCTAGATGACTAGAGATTTTTTACTTGAGTAGCTTGATGTTCTGGTCGACTGGCAAACTATCTGGTAGACTAGATTTTCCAAATTTTATTCCAGTAGCAATTTGATCTTTTGTTCTACTCGACTGGCACTTCTTTGGTCGACTATAATTCTTCAGCTTCATTCTAATAGCAAAATCACTTTTGGTCTACTTGACCAGAAAAGTCTTGGTTGACTGGAATTAAGTATGGTCGACTGGAATGATATCTTCAGACATCAGCATTTGAATTTTAACTTCAATTATTAGTGTACCACCCTATGTCTGATCTGATCATGATTATATCCACTAAGTATGTAATTTGATGTCAGATAACCATTATAATCAATTTTTGCGAAAAACCTCAATATACTCTACTAGAGTTTCCTTTGGTCGACTACAATGCAACTCAATCTGCATACTTGAGTCCAGTTTCATTTTACTTGAGTCTAGACAGATTCTGATCGACTAGAGATATTCCTGGTCGACTAGAACATAGTTCTAGAACACTTTTGACCATATCACTTAGTTTGCATTCAACATTCAACAACCTATTAAGTATAATTTATCATGAAAGTGATTTTTATCAAGTTCATAGATTTTACACATTATCAAAACATAGAAGGGATTTAAAGTTCACTACCATTGGTCTAACAATTTCTCATTCTCCTCTTCTCCTTCTAGACATTCACCATCACTATTGTTTTGTTGAGGAATGCAAGCCTTCAATGTTATTTTTTTCTCTTTTGGCCTTGAACTTCCTCCTCTTGACTTCAATATGATTTCATAGTTGATCAAAGACCCTACAAGAGCATTGAATCTGAGAGTATTAAGGTCTTTAGATTCCATGATCGTCGCCACTTGAGAATTCCATTCTCTAGGCAATGACCTTAGCATTTTCTTGATTTGCTCACTATCACTTAAGGGTTTTCCAAGACTACTCAAACCATTGATGATTTCACCGAAACGATCAAGCATAGTGTTAATAGATTCTCTATCCTCCATAATGAATATCTCATATTCATGGAATAACATGTTGATCCTTGTTTCTCTAACTTGGTTGGTACCATTATACGTGGTCCCACATGTCTTTGGCGTTTGTACAATAACTCATCCTATTTTTTTCATCAACAAAAAGAGCACATAGTATCAACTTCATAGCTTTGGCATTTAGATATACTTTCTCCTAATCCTCATCACTATATTCCAATTCATCCTTCAACTCACCACTTTCTTTCTTTGGAACAAATGGTCCACGGATGATTGTTTTCCAATACTTGATATCTTTATACATGATGTGAATCTTCAAATGATTCTTCTAAGATGAGTAGTTCGTGCCATTGAACAGTGGAGGGCAACTCAGGTTGACTCCAATATCCGCAACAAAAGATTGTGCCATTCTTGGATCTTCTCTAGGTTGTTAAGCCTTTGAATGGAGTTATGTTCTGAACAAAGTGTTGAAGGGATCACTTGAAAATGACAAGTTAGACATGCTTTGAGGTGCCCAATGTAAGTGTTTTTCTTGTAGTTGTACTTTTTCAATTAATGCAATTTTAATTTCAGCATTTACCTTTACACTCATTTACTTTATTTAGTACTTTCCGCACCTAAGAGTAGATTAACTTAATTTAGTTTAGCTTAAATCCACCTGATCAAAAGTTTAGGCAATACGAACCCACGTGAAGGCACTCTGTGTTCACGTGCAAATTATCCCAACATGAACAACATTTGCGAAACAAAACTTTGAGGCAAACAACATTTAGAAACTTCTTCATTGTGTTTTTTTAGTTTACTTATAAAATAAGCGTCGGAAAATACATTTCTGAATTAATTTTATTAATCTCTTTCAAATTTTCGACAGACATGTAATACAGATCAAAACTAATAAGACAAAACTTAAAAATCGAAAATAACCAAAAAAAAATTGTCTCAAAATTCGGGAACAGAGAGAAAGGTGTGAACAACATGAAGAAACTCTTGATGTAATCATAAACTCAGCCACTCAAGTTTTCTACGATTTTGGATATGGCAGAGTAGGATCCAAACACTGCTGATACAGCCCCCACTGCAATGATTATAATACAAACTCCTAACTGCAAAACACCCACAAATAAACCATCACAACACATTTTTCATCAAAACTAATTATGGAAGTCTTGAACGAACCTGAAATGCTGTTACTTTGCCCCTCAAGATGCTCAGAAAGCAAGCACAAGGAAGTATCAAAGTCTGCAATACCGCAATGGACAGTTAATTGCTCACATATTACTTCTCACTCGGGTTAATGTGGCTATCCAGGTCTAATTTCATTTATGGAGACTAAACAATCGTAAGTTTATAGAAGACTTACCACAAGCATTGTGAGTAAAGATCCAATCAAGGACATAACCAGACCTGAAACCAAATAAAATGTTCGTCAAAGATCAAATGCGGTATAATCCAAGACTGGAATTGCCAAATGTGAATTATATGCCACAATGATTTCCAGCAGAGATGTTATACAGAAATATATGCAAGGACGAGAAGGCAAAGGCAGACAATACTAACCAAAAAATGGGACAGCCAGGCCAACGAACAGGGTAGAGATGACCAATGCTGTTCTAATGCCTATAGCATACATGTGGGACTTGAGATGGCTTGAAGGTATCAACTCCTCCAAACTCATTGCCACCGGAGACATGGTCAATGCATACGTACTTCCAGTCAAGGAAGAAAAAAATCTTATGCTTTATTTTTATGTACTTGATTGGCTGAAACATCAGGCTTCAGCAGTTGGTTAACTCATGATTCTGATGTTCTTTTTCTTGTTTATGCAGGATATTAATCTTCTTTACTGTAGATATTTCTTTAGTGATCTTTTTCTTCCCTACTTATTTGTATTGATAATTCTATAACATCATTTGTTCATCAATGAAAAAGGATATTTAGTAAAGGGGTTGACCACCTGCAAAAGAACACAAGTTTACATTTTATTAGCATCAAAATATCATAATTCATTGCCAAAAAGATTTAAAATATAAAGTAACGAAGTGGTTTGAGATCATCAGGCTGAAGTGAACTATTTCTAAGCTGATTTAGTGATTCAGAGGCAGGAATAGTTGCGAGCAGATGATCACGCAATTCACAGAACAGGTAGGTATGAAAGAATTTCTCTGAAAAAAAACATACCGTAGTCCACACAGCAATCTTTGAAGCAACAAGATCTTGAGGCATGTTAAGAGTGAATTGGGACTGCGTTGACTCTCCAAACATTGTGTACCCCATGACAGCAACTCCCAAGTACAAGGCAGTGCA
Source organism: Breynia disticha f. nivosa (assembly GCA_948193385.1). NCBI lineage: Eukaryota > Viridiplantae > Streptophyta > Magnoliopsida > Malpighiales > Phyllanthaceae > Breynia > Breynia disticha. The sequence continues at coordinate 17,007 of CANYCX010992403.1, read as the reverse complement.
CATACAGAAGCTGCAGATACAAAAGATGATGGTTGTTGACAAATTTGGACAGAAAAGTTGAACAAAGATCAGGCTTCAGATAATTGGTAAAAGACTCGAACTTTTGACAGAAGGTAAGAAATGGAGTGTGTTAAGTACCATGTTAAAAGAACTTGAGGATACTTGTTGGGCTTTGCCATTGATGTGTAGATATTGGGAAAAACAGCATGCCCTGAGTAGCAATAACCGTACAGTCCGATAGCCACTGGAAGAGTTCCAAGGTTTAGCATCTGCCCCTTGCTATGAATGCCAACTTCATCAACAATGCCAACCCAAAACAAGCATAGAACCACCAACACCGATGCGATGACTCCACCAGCTGAAACCAAAAAACATGCAGAAATTCTCAGCTTTCGGAGCCCTTTTCACCCTGCAATGGCAAGTCACTAACACCACAACTAGTGCTTACCAGAGATATAACTAAGAATGCTAAGGTCTCGGAGCCATACAGTAGGAAGAACTGCAAGAGTAGTCAGCAGTGCAAACAAGTGGTGCGAATCTAACTCGAATCCCAGGAAACTTAAATGTGCATTAGGGAATAAAGATGACAAGTTGTCGCTCTCCAAAATTATGTATTCAACACAACAAGCCTGTGTGTGAAGAGGATTCAGATGGTTTACTCCAGTATAAAAAACAATTGGTGAATTATTAAATCTAATTATTTTGCAGCACAATAAAAACATGGACCTAAGGATTCTTTATAGTGAAGCAGCTAGCATCATTCTTTAATCCTGCCTAATAACTTGAGTAGCATTGATCAGGACTGTAGATGGGAACTGCAAATTGCAATTGCAATGATTTAAAGTATGATGCTTAATAGCAAGAAGCTGTAATGGTTCTTAAGATGTAATTATTTGTCTACTTGTGGTCTTTTTTGGTCCAATAAGATCTATATACAGACACCCAATAATTTTACAGTGGATCATATTGCGATCTAACAGCAATTCTTTGTAGGCAACTCGTTATGGGCTGGTTAAGCCACAAAACAGATTTATAAAAGCAAACTTGGATAGGAAAAAACACAGGCTGTACTTACATATAACTCTATATAAAGTATTATCTGCACCATAAAAGAAAAGAGGCCATGTTAGAGGGATTGATGATATAACAATGAATTGCTGCAATCTGAAAATGTAAGTCATAAACTGAACTTACTGATATGACAATTCTTCCAGCATTACCAAAAGCAGCCTGACCTATATCTGGGTATGTTTCAAGCCCTGGTTCACTATCCAGACAGTATCTTAAAAGCATTCCAGTGTAAAAAGAAAGCACTGCAAATAAAATTAATATAGAGAGTCCAACCCATCCTCCCTCTTTTGCTGCATAAGAAGTGGATAAAATTCCAACTCCACATAGAACATTCATGCCTGCATTACCAACAATTTCTTTTAATCATCTGAAAAATTCTCTGACAACTTTCTGTTATTAATTATTTCATTATATTTTTGAAATATTGATCTAAAGTCATTAAACAAAAAGAATTTCGTTTTCAATGTCTGTTCACCATTAATATAATGAAACAGACACTGATCTAAATTGATTAACTGTAACAGAAGTTAAGTATAGGCAGCAAACAAAAAAGAAAACATATACAAATATTCTTGTTGTTTAGTTAGTAGCTTTTTATGCGGACCATGTGCAGAAGTGACCAATGCATTTCAACACATCACACTTCTTTTCATGTGCAACAATTCCCATGAGAGGAAAATAATTATGAGCTACAGACAAAATCTTTAAGATTATTATTCACATGTATACATATGATATTACTACATGTGAAAAAAAAACACAGTTTTGCTTTGTTTCACACACTTATTAGACATATCTACTGCAAAAATATGTTGAGATAAAAAATTTAGGATTAGAATAAGATTAGCCTATGATGAAAGGGAGAAATTAAGTTGCTGACATAACATAAATCCATAAATCTGTAGCAAGTAGTGGATGATGTAACAAGAAAGCATATTATATGCCTCATGATTGGTGTGTGTGGACCCTCCATGGGACTAGGCTCGTTGGCGACCATAGTAATTCTGAGGATGCAAGTGGCATCTTAGGGCCTCCTTTGGATAATACCAAAACAACAACTATGTCATTGTTTTGATGTGATCCTATCCTACTTTCCTAGTAACACACAGCTAAAAGATCTTTCAAGTTAAACCTTGAAATGGTATCAAAATGTGTTAAACTTACCATTAAGCACAGCTTGGCCGAAGGAGCTTTGCCTTGACATGGGAAGTTCATGAGAAACCGCAGATGGTTTCTCATCTTTTTTGATTGCGGAAGGCTTTCTTGGAATTGGAGGAGGAAGAAGACCATGAGAACTAAGCCTATGTGGTGGCAATTGCTCGTCTTCAGGCGTATGTAATAGAGGTTTAATCACAGAAGGAAGTGATTCGGGAGTGTGTCTTCGCGTTAGCGACGAAGAAAGGAATGAACTTCCTAGTCTTGATAGTGTTGGAGTCCCCAAAAAGTTCAAACTCGGAGATGGAACACTACTATACAGATCAATGGATTGCCTGCAAAATCAACCAAACATCACAGTTTAGTCTAATTAGTTCACTTCACGTCTCTACCGATGACCTAACAACTCCAATTGATCAGTTAATGAAAATTTTTATTCACAATTAAGTTATCAGATTGTTCGACTTTGTTGAATACTGAGATCAAAGTGAAAATAGCACTAAATAACGAAGTAAAAGCAGAAGAAACAATAAAAAAGGGATGAATCGGAGAAAGAAGAAAGACAAAGAAAGAACCTGTAACTCTGAGGCCAAGAGGTGTTGTAAGAACCAGTTTTGCTCTGTTGCCTGTTATTGTCCAAAGATTCATCAGAGTCTGATTCATTACCATCTTCATTGCCATCTTCTCTGTTAAGTTCCTTCTCTTCATCATCCTCTTCTTCGCTTTCGATGTAAAAACTCTGCTCAGACACAGAATTATGCATCCTCTCTATACCTTCAAAATCACTGATAAACAAGCCCATCATTGATGTGTGAAATACAATTGATGAACAGAGACTTTGTATAAAGAAAACAGTTGACAGACAAACCTGAATTTAAGTAAGGAAGTTTAAGCTAATGATCCTTTTAAATATTATAGCTTCCAACTTTGTTGACAAACGGCTTCTTATGGCAGGTTGTTTGTAAAAAAACCTGAAAAGGTAACTTATTTTCTTAGTACCAATTTTGAGAATCCATGCAGAAACCACGCCATGAAAATAAATTTTTCCAAAAAATGAAACCTTTTGACCCAATTTATAGAAATGTATCAAACTTCAAATACCACACAGAGGATTTCGATGAAACTTTGCTTGTTTATTCTTCACCACCTACCAAACAAAAAGATTTCAGCTTTAAGTGCCATTGTAGAACGTTTAGTAGAATTGCATTAGTTGGGGGAAGAAAAAAGAGAAAAACTGGTAAGAAAAGCTTCCATAAGGAAAAAAAATAGACCTACCCAACAGAAAAAGGAGTAACACAAAGTAGTTTGAATGTAGGGATCTGTAGAAAGATCCTGAAAAGGAGCAGAGAGCGAGAGAGAGAGAGAAGTAAGGAAAAAGGGAAGGGTGGGAGTGGTTAAATTTAAGGGAGACGGACTAGTTATTTATAATGCATCACGATCGAGGACAGCGAATTTAGGTATGACGATATTGGATTGGACTACACTAAAAATCTTACGTGTGTCTAACTCATCAAGTAGACGGGAGTTACGTGTTTCTCGCCGTTTCTCCTCTCTCTCGTGTCTCTGCACCCGCTAAAAACTTGCCAATCCAGCCTGCAACAACATTTTCCAATTCCTGTCTAAATTATTTTTTTTTTATCTTTTAAATTAATTAGTATGTAAAATTATAAAACACTTTATAATGCTCTTTTTATTATTTTATTTTATTAGTATAATTAATCTACTCTTTTAAATAAAAAAAATAGAAAAACTTGTTGGACATTCTCTAACTTTGAAAATAACTTAAGATTAAAAACGAATAATTTATCATTTAATAAATTATTCATTGTAGGATACAGCAAAAGAGAGAACGTTTACATTGAAATTTAATCCTCTGGAAATACCGTAAATTATTACTCTGATTTTATAGAATGCACTTTTTAAGAATGAAGATACGTTAAATGTTTCTTTACTTGGTACTTAAGAAAAATAAGCCATTATAATTGAATGAATGAATTTGGACGTACGCTTTGTTAAAATACAAAGAAAAAATTTTAAATTTGTCTAATTACGTTCATTAGGTTTGAGCACATCTACATAAATTACTATTTTAAAATTTTAATTACTTTTTAAATTTGTAGGTATATTCTAAGGAAAAATAATGTATATAATTTAAACAATATCGAGAATTAAGCACATGTTATGCATGTTCTAACTTTTTAGATAAGATATTGCTATTTTATCTATTCAAATTGTTAAAAACCTTGTTACTAAAAATATAGGAGTGAATATGAATTTTTTGCCTCCTAGTTGAGAGCTTTATCTAGTCTTGTTCACTTCTTATTTGCCTATCACAAAACTTCAACATTGATCATATGATTCAGCATTTCATCCATTAAGTATTACTCACTACATTTGTCCTACATTAACCAGTAGACTTCTTAGAAAATCTAATCAACAGAATGGCATCAGGAAACAAAGAAGTACAGGGTGTAACTAAGGGAATCGCTGGGTCCAGATATTGGATGAGGGAGAAGGAGATGAGGGTTTTGTGTTTCCAGCTAAGGAAGTGTCACAAAACAACATAGACCTTAGGTGGGCTTTGATAGGTCGATTCCTCACAGATCGATATATTCGGTTGCATGAGATGAGTCAAGTGATGGCACTCAATTGGAGGTCGGGGAAGGAATGTTCATACAAGAAGTGGCACCGCAGTTGTTTTTGTTGCAGTTCGCTCATGAGGCTGACGTTTGTAGAATCGGAGAAGGAGGTCCATGGCCTTACGATAATCACCCGCTGATATTCAAACGAATATTGCCCGGGCAGAATCCAGAAGAGGTGGTGTTGGATAAGATAGTTTTATGGATACAAATCCATGATTTACCTGTGGGTTTTATGTTAGAAAATGTAGCACAAGGGATTGGCTATAAATTGGGGATTTTGTGGAATCGGATAGCAACAACTTTTCAGGCCCTTGGATGAAGTTTATGAGAGTTTGGATATGTCTGGATATTCATAAACCACTCAAAAAATCATTGAATGTGAAAATGGAGGGAGCAGCTTGGAAAATGGTATCAATCCAATATGAACGTTTACCAGCACGTTTCTGTAAAAAGCAATACACGAATGAAGAAGGCAATGTGTAGAGACGATATGGCCCGGAGCTGAGGGCAACAATAAGGCATGGTGGGCAGTTGAGTATGGGTTCGTAGTGGCTCCTCCAGTCTCTGGTGGTGGTGGACACATTAGTGTAGAATCAGGAGCTAGCTGGGGATAGCGAAAATCAAGGAGCTAAGGATGGAAATCATGGAGATAATGGGGTAAATGGAAAATCTGATAGTTTGGAAATGTTGCCCAAATCTCGGAAATGGGAAGAGAGAAGAAATTAGTTTGGCTAAAATTGTAATATGTTAACACTAAAATAACATAATAACAATAACAATTTAAAATATACTCAAAACTTCAATATCCAAATATTCAGTGACAAAACTCAAAAACCAAATTTAAAAAGGTCCACTGCGGATAATTACTTCAAATGAATGTGTGTGTAAGATCGGCCCTAATTGATTTTTCATAGGCCCATAAAGAAAACATGTTTTGTACGAAAAATATAAAGTTGTGAGTTGCAAACAAAGCGTAAGCCAATATGAAAACACTTTGTCAAACCTTTCCAACTCAGTTTATAAATCACATAACAACACTTTGTCAACTTTTTCTCATTGTAAGACAACACTTTCTACTTATTTCCCCACTCAATCCCTTCTTTTCCCAACACCAAATCTCATGCTTTTCTTCATCTGTTCCCCTTTACAGCCATTTCATGAGTTTTTGTTCCCAATTTGCCCTCTCAATCCTATCCATTACCCTTCTCATTCACATATATCTCATCATTTCACTACGAAATTCTTGCCATATTTCATCATGACATGCAAAACACTACAAAATATAAACGAAGGGCTACCATGGAATAGTCTACGTAGCACTCAAATCGCATTAAATTATTTACATCTTACCAAAAGGTTTCTAGAAAATTTAATGAAACATTAAATATGATTTTTCTAAAAAAAAATAATTTGTAGTTTTTTTTTCGAAATTAATATCTTAAATATCACGATAAAGTATAATATCAACTTAAAAAAATGTTTGTTAATCTTTAAGATAATTGTGATGAGATAAAAATTGGTTTTTAATCTTTTAAAGTTATTTGTTAAAATATTTAACTCTTAGATAAAAAGGTCAAGTAATTGTATATTTTACTTTTACAAAATATGAATATTATGACACTAAACTAAAATAAACATTCCATACAATATATAATGAAAATATTAAATTAGCGTTAATTTAACAAATATCACTCTAATAATAAGTGTGTGTATACAAGTCTGGAAGATGCAAGAAACAAAAGTTGTTGGAAGATATACATTACATTATTGTGGTTCTCCATTTTTTTCTCTTACCATAATCATACATTGTCGGTTTGGCGTATTACCCTAATTTTATATCTCACTATTTAATAATTTCTCGCTGAAAAAAAGGAAAAAAAATGTGAAAATATTACACAGAAGAATCGGAAACCTTCATTTCATAAATACACAAATAAAATAAAATAATAAATTATGCATTTGTGTTAGACTTTTTTTTTTTTTGAAATTTCAGTATAATAAAATTATAGGTGATATTTTAACAGTAATTTTTTTGTAAATAGTGATAATAGTAAAATTAATAATCTAATTTTTTTAGAGTTATAACTTATAATTATTAATAAATATGTGAAAAAAATTCAACAAAACAATTAATAAAATTTATCTCTTAATATTAGAATAAATTTAATTATAAAAAATATTACGCTATTAGCATATAGTTTTAAACAAAAATATAAATTAATTAGTTACTTGGTATCTATTAATTTCATTACTTAATATCTTAAATTAAATATTAAATAGTATTATTAAAGTAAGATTCCTATCAAAACATCTTCACTTATCAATCATAATCAAAGTAAGAGTTGTTAGGATGTGAGTGCGAATGTCATGAAATTTAGTTTTGAACCAAATAATATTTGGAGGTTATGGATTTATTGGACAAATTGAAAATGATAGAATCAGTTGACAATATAAAAGATGATTGAATATGACCTCAATGCCAATTTTTTTTAATAGACATTTTCTCAATTACTCCAACTCAGTTAGGTTAGGCTCGAGCGCATGAAGCTCTATACCTCTAACGACTCAGTCAGATCAGCCTCACAGAGATAAAGTGGTGAATGAGAAGCCTACTCCCCCTAACCTAATAAGTCTGCTCCACAACCACATAATAAGCCATCATTTTTTACTTATTTTCTCTCCCATCCACTTTTCTACTCTACCCATAATATGTTCATCGAGTTGTCAACTCAATTTTTTTTATGTTCTGTCTAATGTGCTAACAGGATTGGATCTCAGCGAATTTTCCTTTATAAAATTGAAGTTGTGACTCCCACTTCAATTCTGTATTAATTCTCATCGAAAATAAGGATATTGTATAATTAAGATAAAAAAATCACTTTCCTACTCTCATCTATCCATTTCATTGCCATCTCTCAATTAAAATATATTTCATAATCGAGTAAAAAAGATAAGTAATTGTTGTGTCATTGAAATTTATTTATATAATTAATAATTTATTAAAAAATATTAAAGTCAACAACTCCATTTTCTAATTGCGGCTGGAGGAACTCTTAAGATCTTATATGATGGCTGATCGCCGCCTTGAGCTGTCCATTGTTGAGTTGTATATTTCTTTTTGTTTAAAGTATTATGGTGTATTACATTAGTGTAAATGAGATCAACGAAAGACCAATGTTCAATTCGTAGTTATTATAATTTATTTTTTATAAACAGCCCAATTAGATTCTTTTTTCTGTCTTTTTTTATGAATATTACAATTAGAGAAATAGATAAAATATAATAGACAAGAGATTTAAAAATCATGAATTTTTTTTGAAACCACCATTGTTGCACCAGTCAACCCTCTTCGCGTTCATCCACCTATGTTTGAAAAAAAAAATCGAGTCCGCTGGCAGATATGCAATTGTCAATATAGATAAGCTTAGGGAAGAAAGTCTTAGTTTGTCAAAAACAAATGTTTCACATTATTAATTCATATGGTATGTAGTTTCCGGGTTGGACTAGGTATGAGATAAGTTATGGTATGTTTTAGTCGTAAAAAGCAAACAAAAGCGCATTGCACTACTGTAAGGCTGCCTCCAACGAGCTCGTGACTTGACTATTTTCGGTCAGGACTCCTTTTTGAGGTCCCCAAAATCTCGAGTGGTGCCTTACGGTCAAATTTTCTTTGCTAAATCTGCCATGTGTTGATATGAAGTCTAGTCAGAATTTCTGCACCCAACATTGTTGTTAAATTAAACTGCGTCTCAGCTAAATTCGCAACACTTTCTTGACATTGGTTAAGTCAAGTAAGCAATCTACGCCAATAAATCAGAAACAGAAAACACAAGCACATTATCAAAGGAGTTCGTTCCACTTTTATTACTCCTTAATAAAGTGTTTACACAAACATTCAGTGTAAACACTTTTTGATCTTTTGTTGGTGAGACATATTTAAATACTAATGTAAGCATTTTCTGAGTCCAATGATTTTTTTCTAACCACATCATTCCCTCACTCTAAATTTGATGCAACCAAAAAACAAATTCTAAGGCACACATGCCACGATGGCAACATTGGATGCGTCATGTCACACCATGCTGCCTCAGCGTTGGACGCTCCACGTCGCTCCACAACATCAAGTCATCGAGTCATTCCTACCAAACCAGCATCTAGAATCCAATTGCTTCGAATTGTGTCAAACAAAGTAACCAGCAAGCTTAGTAAAACCACGCATCTTAGTTCCAAACTAGCTCCGCTCAAGTCCTTTGAGCTAAACCATTCCAAGTCTACAATGCACGATCTAGTCTCACCATCTCCTCGAGACGAGGCTTATGGCTGGTCTGTAACCAATCGTCCTAGGTCGTATTAGATCGGGACCACAAATTATCAAACAAATTTTCATTATGAATTCAACCAGAAATCAGTTCTTAATCTCTTTCAACTTCTTTCAGTTTATAGACGACTTAAACATTGATTTTTCTGTAAAAAAAATCATTTTGCCTACTTGTATTTGTTTTCAAAATATAGAGAACGGTTTTAGACTTTTAGAAGTTAAGTAAGATGTTTTGATGGTATTTGTAATGATTAAAACATGTGCTTTGATCAAATTTGCAGAATGCTTTAATATTCAATAGTTGTTGTCTAAGGTCATTTTACACACGCATCTCTAATAGATATGCAATTAAGTTTCTTCTTCAGATTCATCCAGTTGTGCACATATTTTCTACAGTAACATACATATAACAAAAATATTTCATTTAATCAAACAAAAATCAAATTATTATAAATAAATATATTAGTAATTAACAGAAGCGACATTAATCATTGAAATAACAAATATCTAGATAATATATTTAAAATATAGACTGAATATGTATTTCATGTATACAGTTTGGGACAACTTTTGTTGTCTGAGATCATTTTACACACGCATCTCCATAGCTCTGTACTGTACTATACTTTTAGGTCATGAGATTGTTCAGGTCTTTACTTCAATTAGGACCACTTTTTGTGTCTTTATTGAGGACAATAAAAATTCTGTAACTTTTTATAAATTTCTGTAACGCGATTAAATTATTAAGTAACTCGTTAATAAAATTCTGTAACTTCACTTAATAAAATTCTGTAACTTTTTATGAAAGTTACAGAAATTCATAAAAAAGTTACAGAATTTTTATTGTCATCAATGAGGACACAAAAAGTGGTCCTCAGTTGAGTAGTGACCGATTGTTTATATATATTTATGCGTCCGCGGAGAGACATATAAGATTTTAACCAGACAAGTTTCTTTGAGATTTACTGTTTTAATTTGTGGATTAGTCTGATTTTTTTTTTAAATTTTGTAAAAAAAATGTTATATATGTTTATAGTTTTGGATATATATATATATATTTCATTTCTTTTATTTCAAATTGATAATTAAATTAAACAAATAAATAATAATGATCTAACAAGCAAATTAAATTAGTAGTTCATCGCATTAGTAGAGGTTCGTACGAAATAGGTCAGATCTGGCGATCTTTTTTTTTGTTTGAACTTCCGGTCTCCCCGACACAAAGGTCGAGACTAATCTAGGTTCGGAGCGAGAGATACAACTCCTCCCTCACGGGGCGACTCTCCTCGGAGTCAAAACTGGGTTTAAGCTTTCATGTGAGAGTTGAATTGTCAGTTCAACCAATACCTCGCGATCCTATCTCTCGCCTTAAATTGAGTGGTGACAATTTTTTTTCAATTAATTAAAACACACTTGTTTTCTTTTACCACTTTATTTTTATCCTTCTTAAGGAAAGATGAAAATCCCACATGGCCAACTCATGTACATATTAAGTTTATTTGTTGATGATTATAAATAATATTGAACTTCCTTTTTTTAAGAAATCAACATTGCTATACCATTCATGGATATATTAATTTAACATTCACAAGAATTCATGGATACCTAAAATTTTATAGTTTTTTTAACCAAATAAAAAAGAATTATTTCTTCTTCTCTTCTTCCTCATGATCCCCATCGCCTTTACAACCCTCTTCGCTATAACAACTCCCTTTAGGATTCTCCAAAGCTCTCTTCTCTTGCTCTTCTTCTTCTTCTTCTACTTCTTCCACACCATTCATCTTCTTGTCTCCATTTTTCAAGTTTCTCTCTTTCCTCTCTTTGAGTGCTTCCAACAATTCACTCACTGCTTTGTCCTTATGTCTCCTGTTCTTGATTAACACTTCACTTACATCAGCTGGAGTCATTTCTGCTTTTTCAATCACTTCCTCAAACTGTTTCAGAACCACTTCATCCAAATCATCTTCCTCATATCCCAAATAGTTCTTTAATAGAATCTTCAATGCTGGAAATGAACAGTAATTCATGTAAATATGCACATCCATTCTTCCACTTCTCAATAATGCAGGGTCGAGTTTCTCCACATGGTTTGTTGTGAACACGAAAATCCTCTCACTTCCACAACAAGACCATAAACCATCTGTAAAATTCAATAACCCTGATAATGTTATTGAATTCCCACCATCTTCACCACCATTTACACCAGACCCAGATCTTACTTCACCCTCATAATAACTCTTACCCATGTGTCCACCACTACCACCACTCTTCTTCCTGTTACTCAAAGTTAGTGAGCAATCGATGTCTTCAATGACTATTATGGATTTGGAGCTAGTTTTCATAAGAAGCTTTCGTAGCTCAGAGTTGTTATGAACTTCAGTTAATTCAAGATCGTATATATCATAACCCAGATAATTAGCCATAGCAGCTATCATACTAGATTTACCGGTACCAGGAGGCCCATAAAGCAAATATCCTCTTTTCCAAGCCCTCCCTGTTTTTTGATAAAAAGCTTGACCATTTGCAAAATCTTTCAAATCATCCATTACCTTGTTCTTCAGGTCAGGATCCATTGCAAGTGTTTCAAAAGTGCTTGGATGCTTGAAAGGCACAGATTCCCATGGATGCCCTCTTGAGTCCAGAGACCCACCTCTTGAATTTGTATACAAAAGTCTATCTTGATTCTTCCTCCTTATTTCAATCGATTTCTCCATAATGTAATCAAGATATGAATCAAGAATCAAGCTTTTGTCTCTCTTCTTGATTCTTAACGTGAACCCTCTTTTCTCCTCTGGTAATGGACGCCAAGAGAAGGTCTGAGTTTGTCTCTGAGTGACAACATGTTCCCACAGAACATTAACACCATTGTAAGTATCAAAAATAGAGTCATTGTTGGTCAGACCAAAGGTGATGGCACTGGAGTTAAGAGCTCTCGTAAGGCTCAAACGACTGCCAGAAATGGATACAGAGGAGCTCAAGTAAAGCTGAACAGCGTTGTAAAGCTCGTTGGTGTTAACACCATCGATTTCAGTTATGTCGAAGTAACAATAAGAAGAGAAAGCGTTGAAAATCTTGTTGAAGAATTTGAGTGTTGCAAAGCGGAGCTCAGGAGGGAACAGAAGTTGAAGAAGGCTTTGACAGAAGGCTAAAACGCCGAGAAGTGAAGCGAAAGAGGTCCAATATTCCTTCATCCTGTTCTATGGTTTGGGTTAGGATGGAGAAAAAGAGAATGGAGAGCTTGTTTGGGAATACTAATGGGCGATTTGTCAATATATAGAGCAGGGAGAGAAGAAATTACTGTCTGTAAATTCCCATCCCTTTTGAAACATTTTTTTTATTTTTTATTTTTTCCTAAATGAATTTTACTGCTTTATTCAAATGTTTTTAGGTAATTTTTTTAGGTAATTTTTTTGTTGGATTAAATTTCAGAATTTCTAAACTATTTAATCATTTGAGTGACTACTGAAATTATGGACATATACTGTCCAATTCTTATAAATTACCATTTCTTAGTTGCCCTATATTGAAATATTTTGATTTTTGTGTCAAAAAAATATTTTATTTTAAAAATAATTAAAATATCACTATTATTTAAATAAACAAAAACATAAATGAACACATTCAAGTAAACTTAAGAAAAGGAATTTTATTTGAAGAAACATGTGCATTTTTTAGAAAAATATGATATTTCTTATGTTTCGTTTGTTTGACAGAAATTGATTTTTTTTTAAAAAAAAATTTCATATTTTTTGAATCTGTTTTTTTGGAATTGTTTTTTGTAATATTTTATTATAGTATTTCAGAGTCAAATATTTAAAAATATATAAAAATATAATTCTATATTTTAAAAAAATATGTTAAGAATAATTATGATTTTTCTTTTAATTTTTAAGCTATAATTTTGTTGTCTTATTTTTTAATTGGAAAATCAAGAAAATATTTTTTTCAAAAAATAAATTCTCCCAAACAAATAGAGCCTTAGACAAAAAATATATAATAATAATGATGATGATAATAATAATAATAGTTATTATCTTATATAATAATTCTCTTAATAATCAATAATATTTTCTTATTTGAGTGGATTTTTTTACATTACAAATTTTCTTAATAATCAAACAAACTCTGTTATTAGAGTGGATTTTTTTAATTTTAAAATAATGAATTCATAAAAAAAAAAGAATTGATGGAGATGATTTTAAACTTTATACTCTTCAAGATCCAAGGAAAAAGAAGTGCTTGAAAAGGTCGTTTGGATGCTCAAACGCAAGAATAAGACGTCTAATTAAAAAAAAAGAGCAAAGAGTTGAAAATGTAGGGTGGAAAAAAGAGAGAAAGTTGATATTTTATTATTTGTTGATATTTTATTATTTTTAATGAATAAAAAATAATAAATTTAGAGAACCAAATTGAATGGTTGGTTTTTGGAATATTGTAAAAGGCAAAAGAGGAAAGAAGAGAGAGGATATAAGGAAGGGAAGGGGGGAAGAAGACAAAAAGTGAATTTGGAGTATTAAGATGGAAAAGATCAGAGACTGTGGGGCCTAACCAAATATATGGAAGGGGACTTTTTCAGTGTTTTACAGTATGTTCTGTTGCTCTTTTTCCCTGGCTGTATCCTATCAATTATCCTTCCCACCACTATTTCTTTATGTTTTTTCAACTACAATTCACTTGGCTTTCTTTCTCATATCTTAGAGAGAGAATGTGATAATCTGACAAAAACTCTGATCCAATAATATAATTAATAAGTGTATAATTAAATACAATATAAATAATATAAATTTAATTTTTATAATGTTTATAAAATAAATAATATTATTTAATAAAAAAATTTAATACGATTATAATCTGTTAACTCGAATTGTTATTTTTAAATGTGTGTGACATTGAAGAAGTAGTAAAGTGAAAAGGAATGAGGTTAAAAAAGTGATTTTTGTAGAATACTTCCGGACAACATAGATGTGCACAATAGCAAGTAATTGCCATTTGAGTGAAAAGGAATAACTTCGTGGATGACATATTGTGAGAAATATGCACACATCCTTACTATTTTGCCTTTGGTAATAAATTTATATATGTTAGCGCGAGATCGATCTTCAGTGGTCTTTTGTGGTCTGTAAATGCTGGAATCTCGAAAGAGAGCTGGTTGGGCCGCCTCCTTTCTGGGCTAATCCGGACTAAATGGGAGGTCCTTGGGCTGGGCCGAGGCTAGCCTCCCCGGGGTTTACAGTCACGGTTTGCGAAGCAGGCCGGGGTGAATTCCCCGTTATCAAAAAAAATAAATAAATAAATAAATAAATTTATATATGCATTCCAGAATTGTGATTTAATAATTGAAACATTGTTGTGTTTTTTCATAGTTTTTATTGTTGGGTTTATTACATGTCTAGAGAATAATGACAATAGAATAAACAATCGAAAATATATAGAAAAACGTTCAAAATCGCACAATAACAATTATAGCAATATAGCATGGTATAAAGATTAAGATTAGTTCATAAAATTCGAAACTTTGTAATAAAGATCGGATGTTTACCTCTATTTGTGAATGACCGGACGTGTATGAGCAATCTACAAGTAACTACAAGTCCAAAATTTGGAACTACCTTTAGGACACATCTCAGGCCGGCCGATGACATAGGCCATTAAGGCCTAGGGTCTCGCTAAGTCGGAGGCTTCTCGGTAAGATATTAATTTAAATTTATGTAGTTTTAATTTTAAGATAAAAATATGTAATTTACGATCATATTAAAGTAAACGACATGATATATAATGACTCAGAATACTCGCTAGCACTAATATTTTTAGATAAAATTATGTCAACTCAGTCAAGTAATTTAGTAATTTTTACAAAACAATTTGTAAATGTTTTAATTTTCATATTCTTTCTATTTTTAACATATCATTTGGACAACAATAATCTTATATTCTGCTTATTAAGTTAAACATAGATAAATTGAACATATTTCAAAATAAAACTCATTGTTTACATTATAAAACCTTATTATTCATGGGTTTTCTGGAGATTCCACCGTCGGATCATCACGATTTTTGGACAGCAGCCTCGTGACTTCTGGTTCTTCAGTTTCAACGGTGCAGATTGTGTTTGTGGTTTTGATCCTATTCTTTTATGCTAGGACAGATTGTTGGACTTGTTGGTTTATTGTTGTTGTGTTCTCTTATTGATTGATTGTTGTTGGTGGGTGTTGACATTGTAAGACTTTGTTGAGTTTATTTTACCCTCAATTTATCGTAATAAGAGAAGAAGGGTGGACTCCTCGAAAGGTCCCGTGGTTTTTACTCTTTACATCGAAGAGGTTTTTTCACGTATAAATCTTGTGTTGATTGGTTGAGTTTGCTTTACTTTCATTTGCATCATTGTTTAGGTTGGTTGATTGAATTGAGAATTGGTTGATTATCTTGGAGACTTAATCTTGTGGGCATTGTTATTGTGAGTATACTTTGGGTTCCTTCAATTGGTATCAGAGCGAGGTTGTCCCTTGGGAATCAATTATGGAGTCTAGCAGTGGTAGTTCCATGCTTAAGTTAACATCAACCAACTATTTTATTTGGAGACCTATGATGAAGGATTTGTTATTCAGTAAAGACTTGTATGACCCAATTGATGCAATCACCAATAATGATGGAAGTGTGATAAAACCAAACAAGTCAGAAAGAATGGATGATAGAGAATGTGATAAGTTGAGGAGAAAAACTTTGGGGACTATTCGACAATGGGTTGATCTCAGTATTTTCAATCATGTTTCTCAAGAGAATGATCCCTATAATTTGTGGAAGAAGTTGGAAGGTCTTTATGAAAGAAAGACTGCTCACAATGAGGCTGCTTTAATTAAAAGGCTTGTAAATTTGAAATTGAAAGGAGGAAAATCTGTTTCTGAGCATCTCAGCGATTTTCAGGATATTGTTAATAAGCTTATTATTATGAAGATTGTTCTTGATGATGAATTGCAGGCTTTGTTTTTGTTGAGTTCTTTGCCAGATAGTTGGAAAACTCTTGTTGTGACCATAAGTAACTCTGCTCCACATGGTGTACTTTCATTGGATACTATTAAAGAAAGTATGTTTAATGAAGAGATAAGAAGAAAGGAGATGAGAGTTGATAATTCATATGCTTTTGTTGTTGAGAACCGAAGAAGAACAAAGGGTAAAGGTTCTAGAAGACACAGTAAGTCTAGAGGGAGGTCTAAATCAAGAGATGGTAAAGAGACAAGATTATGTTTCTACTGCAATAAACTTGGTCACATTAAGAAATATTGCTACAAGTTCAAGAAAGAACATGGTAAAAACAAGATACACAAAAGGAGGGAAATGACAATAATGTTGCTGCAGTTGCTTTTAAAAATGAAGATGTTGGTCTCAGTTTGTTTTGTGGAGTTTGTGAGTGTCATCATGTTGATGGTTCAGGTATAGAGTGGCTTATTGATACAAGAGCTTCTTATCATTGTGTGCCTAGTAGAGAGTATTTATTAAACTACAAAGCAGGAGACTTTGGTAGTGTCAAGATGGGAAATCATAGTTCAGCAAGCATTGCTGGCATTGGTGACATTCGAGTGAAGACTAACGTTGCGTGCATTCTTACATTGAAGAATGTGCGTCATATTCCTGAACTTCGGCTTAATTTGTTGTCTGCTACTGTTCTTGATCAAGAAGGGTTTATGCATATTTTTGATGATGGGAAATGGAGATTGTCCAAGGGTTCTATGATAGTTGCTCGAGGCGAGTTGTGTTGCTCTTTGTATAAAACATACTTGGATGTATGTAATGGTGAGGTAAATGCAGTTGAAGGAAAGAATTCTC
>CANYCX010992146.1:0-27481 GCA_948193385.1 Breynia disticha f. nivosa | reverse complement strand
TCATTGCCTTCATACATTCATGCCACTTGAATGAATGTTATTTTATCTCACAAGAATAGCTTATGAAGGCAATATACACATATACAAGCAATTGGACACGTTTAGACTTAATTTGTCGCATTTTTACATTCTGTGAACAGTGCCAAATGGTTTGCCTAAACGGTTTGAAAAACCGTTTGCCCATTCTGTTTTGGTTGCAAATTGAAACGGTTTGGGGAAAGGTTTGCCCAAACCGTTTCTCAAACCGTTTGGGTCCCCTGTTTTCAGCATTTTACAACCCAAACACTTAAATATTTCATCCAAACCCATTCCTAACTTCATAATAACATTGTACCAAATCAACACACACTTTCATCCTTCAATTATGGTACAACCCTAAATCAAGCCCATTCATACCTTTCAAATTCTTAAACCCCATGCCCTCCGCCAATTAACCACTCATAGTTATTCACATATTATCCACCATTTATCAACATCAATTCATAAATCCAATTTCATAACCATTTGTATTCTCATCAAATCTCCAATTCATTAAGCAAAGCTCACATACCACAAACATCAATAACCATTCGTAAGCAACAATCATACACGTCACTTCATCAGTTAACATGTTCATTATCAATCCACAACATTTAATATTCAATTCACACAAACATAGGGAAGAAGTGCTAATGTTACTTATCTTAGCCAAATACTCCAAATTTCCGTCACGAGCCATTCTCGCTGTAACCTCGAATTCCCTATAGTTTTGACATTATAACATATATCAATCCTCCAATCATTTCATTACTGATAAATATTGAGGATTCACATAATTCCCTTAGTATTAACACTTTCTTTTCTAATTTACTCCTTATTATTAACACTTTCTAATCATCATCAATATGCTAAACAAGGTTGTTTAGCTATCCTTTAACATTTTATACCAACCACAACACCCTAATCTTTTTAATTTATACGGTTCCTTTTCGAAACCCCTAACTATTCTCTTTCCTCATGCAATTAATTTTACCACAACAACACCCATTTGAAATTGACCATACCAATACCATCAATAGGGTCAAATAAAGCTTACCTAACTAATGGAATTCGTAAAAGAACTCCCATCTGAAAACCCCAATCTCGTCACTATTTATGGACGATTTTCAAACCTCGATTTCAGACACCTAAACCAGAATTTAATACCAGAAATTGTTACCACAAGATAGTATATTCCTTAAGCTTTCATTCAAACCATTATTTACCCAATTTCGACCCCAAACAGACAAGGAATGTGGTCGGAAAGCTAGGGTTTCCAATAAAAGTCAATAATCACAAAATCAAAGGAGGAAATCTTACCACAGCTAAGTCCTCAATCGATTCTTGAGCTACCCGACACTAGGGTTTCACGAAGAATGACGTTCCTAGGGTTTCCCCGAGCCTAGAGAGAGAAAGGAAAGGAGAGAGATGTTTTTGGGTGGTGGAGAGGGAGAGAGGCTAAGGAGATATATGTAGACATTTTCTCCTGGATGGTTTTGCCCTCGGCATTATTAATTTATCTCCCCTTTGTCTTTTCTCGTTTTTTGGTGATCTAGATGCCCTAAAAATTGTAACTATTCATAACTTTCCATTTCCTTAACCCAACTATTACTTAATTAAACCGCAAAAAAATTTTCCTACACATTTTAATACGTATTTTAATTTAAATACCAAATAATTGAAAATTGAGGGTGTTACACATTGCCTATAGACTATGACTATTGTTGAGGTATCACATTCTTTCTTTCTATTATCTCTGTGCATAAAGATTGATAGAATTTCTTGATTATAGATCTCAAGGCTTAAGATGACATATGTGAGGCATGTGTCTGTAAGACCTTGAAGCAAGAGATCATATTCTAAATATCCTTACTCGGTCACTCCTATAAGAATAGTAGGTGAATTAAGACTAAAATGCTCTCTCTAATTTAGTGGTTTCGGTCCTACAGAACATAAGGGCATTGGATGTTAGTTAGAAGTCATGAATACATGTCTAGGATATGGTATCTGAATTAGATTTAGAAATTAGAACACTACACGATTTTGAGTCATAAGTGGTTCTCATTGTACAAGTCTTATATCAGAGTTCTTAGACCTAAAATCTTTATGAAAATCTAGATGAATTGATGTATACTTTCATATACGCCTAATGTGCCCATAACATGGGTTATAAGTATGAGTTCGTTAGTATACACTATTCATGTTAGAGAACATGAGAGAAGTGAAGGGATTACCCACTCTTGAGGAGAGAGAAAATATCACCGGTCACTTGATCAGTAAGCTGATCATAAGTTTATGGCCATACCTAGATGTTATAATGTGTTTTATTATTTATCTAAGAGTTTAGTGTCACTATGTAATGTCCTCAAATTTAAAGTTTCAAAATAGGTATAATTTAGTCAAAACCATGTTAGGAGAGTTAGGAGTCAAGAAGGAATCAAGGTAGAATGAACTGGAGGTTAAAAATGCAGAAAACAGGGTACTGCAGCTGAGTAACATACATTACCTATAAGAATAACGTACGTTATTCTTAGATTGACATGAGTAACTTACGTTACTCCATGAACTAACGTATGTTAGGAGAGTTAGAAAGACACGTCATTTATTATGGAAAACAACCCCAAAACCGAACCATAACACTCTTAAAATCCTAAAACACTCTCCCAATGCCCAACACTAACCCCCTAGGTTTCCCTAAACATCATTTCTGCCAAACCCCTAAAAAATTTCCATCTTTCCACACATAAATCCCTCTCTCCCACTGAATCTCGTTCTTGGCAAGGTTGGAGGAAAATGCATGATTAAGGTAAGTTTGCAAATCTCTGAGTAGAATTAATAAAATGGGGGTAAGTTAGTAGGTTTAGAATGAAATTACTTGTGGAGAAAGACAAATCGTAAAGTAGAATCAAAAGGGGGTTAGAGTTTAGGGTTAGGTGTGAGAGGGACCTTAAAAGAGAGGGAAAATTTAGAATTTTCTTTGATTGGTACGAGTTTATTTAAAACATTAACATTTGAAAAATTATGAACCCAAAAATGTGTAGAAGTCAAAGCCGAGGAGGAGTCGGAGCGATTGCCAGAGGGGCTCGCTTAGTGGTGGAGGTAAGTGTATGCCCCATCACTTATTTATCCATATCTAGTCTCTTGTATGGTTAATTATGCTGACTTGAGTGTGTAAATTAACATGTAACTACAAATTAGAAACCCTATGCTATGAAATGTTGTGTATGGTGTGTATGTATACTTATGTGTGAAGGAATGACCCATCACAGTATAGTGTGCTTTGATGTGTAAATGTGTTTGTTTGAGGTTTCATGGAATGGATGTGGTTTCCTTTACTCTAGTATGATATGAACTGTATGGAGAAATTTAAGGCATATCATGATTGGTAGTGTGGACTAATGGTTACAAAAAGCGCGTGTTATACATATGCATTCATCACATTCTTGTATGTGGCATAGATACATGGTAGAAAGAATATAGAAACATGATATAGAGAGGCCACATATGCGATGTTTGAGAATATAGAAAGAAAAGTGTAGGCCAAACCTTGGTTGGACAACTTGGATAGAAATAGCAGTGTGAGACTGAGCAATTCTAAGCACACATGCCAGGGATTAGAGAGCGTCATGTAAGACTAAGTAATTCTATAAGCAAATCGACACTCTATTGATCAACTTATGTAACAATGGCAATGTGAGACGGAGTAATTCTAAGCACATGTGCCATGGCTGGAGGGTGTCATATGAGACTGAGTAATTCTAAGCACATTAGCACTCGTTTGCACAGTGAAGAGTGAGAAAGGTAATGTGAGACTGAGTAATTCTAAGCGCATATACCTTGAGAGATAAGGTGTCATATGAGACCAAGTAATTCTAAGTGCATTGACATCGGTTGATCAACGAGAGAAAAAGAGACATGTGAGATTGAGTAATTCTAAGCGCATGTGTCGGAAAAAAGTTGTCATACGAAACTGAGTAATTCTAAGCGTATAGGCACCGGTTGAACAACCAATGGAAAGAGAGAGAAGATCCTTTAAGTGTGAGAAATCATAACATTTAAAAAGATGGATGTGGCATGCCATTTATATGGAGTATATGCATAGAACATACTTGTGTTTTGTTGTGAATGAGGAAAGAGTGTCTAGTGCACTATGTGCATGTGTAATGTGAGATGTGTGCAGAAATGTAACATACGGTATGTATGAGTTATGATGTTTATAGATGTGGTATGATAGGAATGATATAATGATGTGAATGTTAAGTAGAGAAGTGTAGGCGAGGAAGTTTGAGAGTGTGGATGGAAAGTGTATATTATGTAATTGGTAGTGTTAATTGTGAATGCGTATGCTAATTGCATGATGTATGAAGTGTTTTCTCTTTGTGTACAAGTATGAAGATAAGTGTGTGAGTGTATGTTATGGTACTTGCTTGGTATGATGCTGGTTATGGTAGAAATCGCTTAAGTGTTGTGTGTGAACCGAATGTGTAAGCATAGGACTATTGAGGCTGGTTAACGTACGTTATTTGTCTGCTAAACATACGTTATTCTAGAGCAGCATGAATAACGTATGTTAACCTGGTAGATTAATATACGTTATTCATGCCAGAGGGTTGTGTTTGACCTATATACTTTGTCCTAACGCATCTGAAAGTTGGTACATGATCTGGGCCGAGTTAAGGACTTGAAATTTAACTCTTTTGGACTAAATAACACTAAAGAAAACTTGAATTAAACACCTAGATATGCACCCTATAATCTAAGAAGAAGATTAGAGCTCTTTGTAAAGATATAGAGAAAACCCTAATGAATGAGATTAAAGTGAGAATCAATGAACGATGTATAAGACTTTATATGGTTAGGTAAGTGATGAGAGGGTCATATTTACTGATTTTTTATACTCATTTTTTTTGTGGTTGTGTTTGTGAATTACAGACGAGGAGGCTGCTTCGTAGACTGCTCACTTACTCTACGCTATTTTCGGATACTCTTGGGGACTATCACTGCGCGGTCGGGGATTTCATCCACACATTTTGATTTTTCTACGAACTTTGGTTTTTGTAGACTTATCATTTCACACTAGTGTTGATACCCGCCGTGTAGGGATTTCCTCAAGGCACTTTTATTTTGGTTACATTTCACATAGTAATGGTTAATATTTCCTTTCGTTTCTTTTCTAAAGATGTTCGAAATTTTTTTTTGTAAATTGGTGTCGTCATATGGCATTCAGGTTGACTTTATCATGTTAAAAAAATATGGCAAGTTAATCAGTTAATTTAATAAATAGGCAATAAAAGTGGTTTAAGAATTTGAGCATCACACACTAGATTATCAAGAATGGAATTGACTTAATAAGGATGACTTCGTCATGCCTTATGTAATTCTGACATTTTAGGGTAACTGACTATGTAGGATTGCATAAGGTCGAATAAATGCCAACCACATTTTCATTCGATTTGTATTGTCAGTATGACTTTCTAGAGAGCATATATGACTTTTAAGAAGTTTTATTTCCTAATGCAAAGTTCGAATGGACATATAGATTCGTACATGAACAGATCACTGACGAGGGAATTTTTGGTATTTTCTAAGGACACGTATTTGAAATAACTTAATTAGGAAAATATTGTGGGCCTGAATTAATGATCAAATGGACATAGTGAGGCCTAGTAATGGGACACACAACCATGATGATTAAAGAGGAACAATTTATTTTAATTGTTCTTATGAATTAGGGTATTCTAATTAATTATGCTTTCTTAATTAAGTTGGATGTATAATAAAGTAAGATAATTAAAATATAAATATAGGATATATTATTGGAATTTTATTAAAAATCAAATCCAATAATACTTCCCAGACAGTCGACCATAAGGGTTAGAGGAAATGAGCCAATACTCTTATATAAGGATGAAGGAACAAGAAAAACCCTAACCCTATTAAAAAGAAATGTGTCACCCCTCCTCATCTTCCCTCTAATACCACCCCTCTCTCCCCTCTCTCTCAGTCACGACCTTCTGTTCAAGAAAAGAGAAAAGCTTCTCTTGTTCTTGAGTCAAGAATTGTGCATCTCATTGAAGGAAGAGAGAAGTTGATTCTCTCTCTTATTCTTACAATTCAGATCATTCAAGGACAGAAGAAAGAATAGCTAGCACTCTTTCTAGACCAGATTCTTTTTGGACATATGTGATACTGTAGAGAGGAAATCAATTATTGCCTCTTGGTTGGTGTTCTTACAGTTTTTGATAAAAGCTTACTAGAAGTAATCATCAAAACTTTAGAATTTTCTAGATCTTAATTATTGAATGAGTTGTTCTTGGTTGAAATATTTTATTGGCGTGTTTTTATGTTCTCTTGTGTTAATTTATTTGTTAAATAACACATTAGAAGTATGTTTGATTTCCAAAAAAAGTGATATAGACGCAAGAATGCATTATGATGTGATAAATGAAGATCCATGGCTGAGCTTGAATATGAAAATAATTGTTGATAATGGTAATGATCTATGTTATTTGTAAGTGATTATCGTGAGAAATGTGATCCCATGATGGGAAATTGGTTATCGTGTTACTAGCGGATATGCATTTGTAGTTTTCTGAGATTTGGAAGAGAAAAACTTCGTATCTTTTTATTCTTTGCATTTATATATATATATATATATATATATATATATAATGATTACACAGTTTTCTAAATACAATTCAGGAAAGAAAAATCAATAATAAATACAAATTAATATCCATATCTAAAAAGTCAACTTAATAAAAATTAGGACTTAATTTCCAAAAATTGTGATTCTAGATTATGATTACAGCTCAACCTAGATTGTTTTTCTACACTCCCCGTCAAGCTAGGCGATAAATGTTTTTTAAACCAGGAATTGAGATTAACTCGGATAAGTTAGGTTTGAACAGAGCTTTGGTTAGGATGTCTGCTGCTTGTTACCTTGATGGAACATAACTTAAGAATGATTGCCTTGTTTTTAATTTTTTTCACTAACAAAGAGCCTATCAATTTCCAAGTGTTTGGTTCGTTCATGATGAATTTGGATTTTTGACAATAGCAATTGCTAATTGGTTGTCATATAAAATCTTAATAAAGTATCCATCTTTAGTCAAATTCCTTGACAAATACCTAAGGTTAAAGCTCGAAACTCTACTTTTGAACTATTTCAAGCAACCATTATTTGTTTCTTAGCCAAGTTGCTAAATTTCTCCAAACAAATGAGCAATATCTAGAAGTGGATCTTTAATCACTTAGAGAACTTGCCCAGTTAGCCTCTATGTAAACCTTTAGTGTTTGACTTAATGTCTTTCTAAACATAAGTCCCTTTCCAGGATCCATTTTTAGATACCTCAAAATACGATTCACTGCTTCCATATGATCAAAATAAGGATTTCTTAGGAATTGACTAACAATGCTAACTGTAAAACTTATATATGAACAGATGTGAGTTAGATATATTAATTTACCTACCAAACATTGATATTGGCCTTTATCTATTGCTAACTCATCAGTTCGAGTCATCAACTGGGTATTAGGATCCACACGAGTCTCATTTGGCTTGCACCTACTCATGTTGGTTTCTGACAAAAGATCTAGGACATACAATTACGTTGAAAAACTGAGATTCCTTTGCTACTTTGTGCTACTTCCATCTCTAAAAAATACTTCAAGTGTCCTAAATTTTTGATCTCAAATTCTTTGTACAAAAGAGACTTGAAGCTTCTAATTTCATCTTTATAATTTCCTATGAGAACAATATCATCAACATACACAATCAAAACTGTTATTCTTCCATGTGTAAAGTGTTTTACAAAAAAACTATGGTCTGCTTGTGTTGGAGAATATCCATCCTGCTTAAGGACCTTGGTGAATCTATCGAACGAGGCTCTAGAAGACTGTTTAAATCCATATAAGGCCTTCCTTAACTTGCAAAATTTCCCTTGCGTATCCTTAGTCTTAAATCCAGCCTACATTTCCATGAAGAATTCTTCAACTAAGTCCCATTTAGAAATACATTCTTGACCTCTAGTTGAAATAACGACCAATTCAAGTTAATATAATGGACAACAATATGTAGACTGTATTGAGCTTCACAGTAGGAGCAAAAGTTTCTTGATAATCAATCCCATATGACTGAGTGTATCCTTTGGCCACTAAATAAGATTTTAACCTATTTACTCTTCCATATGCCTTCTGTTTAATCTGAGAATATCCACTTATAACCCACTATTCTTTTTCCAGTTGGCAGTTCAGATAATACCCATATGCCATTCTTATCTAGTGCACTGTATTCTTCAAAGACTGCTTTCTTCCATTTTGGAGACATTTAAGGTTCTATACACAGAATTAGGAATCTTTTTTTTTCCAAAGAAGTCACGGATGCTCGAAACTAGAGAGATAAATCTAAATAGGAGATGCAGCTGTCTAGACGATGCTGAGCGCATGATCTGATACCTTTTCTAATTGTTATAGGCTGATCCAATGTAGGATCAGTTTGCGAACTAGATTCTACTTTTTTAGTTGTTTTCAGGCTTAGCTTGGCTTGTGGAGGTCTCTTGACATTGTTGATTTGGTACATGTTTAAGATTTTTCTCTCTTTCGTAAATTGTGATAGCATCATCAAAAAGTAAGAGAGTTTTGGATAGATGACAGGAGAAGATTGATCATACTCAGGTGGCTGTGGATATGTAGGAGTTTGAATTTATGATAAATTTTAAGGAACAGATGAGTTTTAATCTAAAAGTGATACCCACTCCCAATACTGCAATTCACTCTTATTATTCTCCCCATAAAATGTAGGATTAGTGTTGATGTGCGCATAATATGAGTGTATTTTCTATACTATAGTTATGTATTATGCGTGCATCTTTGCTTATTTTCCCCTAAATATTACATTTAAAAGTTTTTTTAACTGAACATATCTTTTAAGTTTAAGTGTGATTTAACATGTAGATTAGTTCATATCTTTATGGATTATCGACTATTTTCTACACGATTTTGATTCTTGATGCGATAGTCTATATTAATTATGATTTGAGTCAGATTTGCAAACAAGTTTGCTTGGATTGATAGAGAAATGGGCTTAAAAAGAGTTAACATGTCTTGTGTGCTAATACATCACGGGTCGTGTTGATTCCACGATGAGCATGACCTACTTGTATAAGCATGATGGGTGTGCCACTGAGTCCAAGATGAGCACAGGCGTGCCTTCCAACACGACCATCGTGCTGAATTGTTTTAGGCATGAGACGTGCGCTACACGAGTTAACAACATGCCATATGATTAAAAACACAGAGCATAGCTCGTGCAAAGGCCAGTAAGCCTGTGTCGAGCTTCCAAACAGTTGATAAAAGAGAATTTTTAGGGTTTTCAAGAGAGCAGAAGTAGGGGCAAAACCAGGAGAATGAGCCTGCAGTAGCATAGGAACTAGAATAAACTATAATAGTTGCATTTTTTTAGGATTTAGTTTAATCTTACTCTTTCTTTATGATTTCCATGTTTTCTGAATTGTAGATTTCGATTTCCACATTAGCTTTATGTTTCGATCAAGCTTCATTTACATTTTTTGCATTTGAGTTCAGTTTCTTTTCATTTTCTGATGATCATTTACTTTTCATGTAGGTTTCTACTTTGGGTTTCCATCCTGGATCGCTTAGGAGGACTTCTGCTCACATTTTTGATACTTTCGCTTATTATTTCCACTCATTTACTGTTTGGTTGAATATTAGTTTTGTTTTGATACCATAGTTGTCATTTGGATATGTTTACTTTGAATTTACATTCTATTGCATTTAGTTTTACATGTTTGGATGATGTTTTGAATTTACAGTTAATGCCATTTGTGTTTTGATTCAATTGCTTGCACATTTACTTTGACTGTTGTTAATTTATATTGCTTTAGTTTTAAGCAAGTTTAGTTTTAATCTATTGTTTCATTTAGTTGCAATTACCATTCATGCACTTTAGGATTAGTTGCATTTCATTTCATTTAGTTAGTTAATTCCAAAATAACCTTTAATCTGATTGCACTTTTAATAAACAATAATGACTCATATGACATCTAGCCATTATTTTCCCTTTGGTTCGATAACTGGTCGAGTTCTTGCTTCCCTTTATTACTTGATTGCATGCACTTCTGCATATATTGACGTCACTTAGAGTTAGGAAGCATCAGGTGTTGTATGGAATATTTTCAAAGAACGTGACTGTAGAACCAAAAAATTACAGGCCTATTAAATTTGTCCAATTAAAATTTTATTAGACTCAAATCTATCAAAATCGAAATGTGGGCTCAAAACCCATAAAATATTTTTATTTCATTATTAATTAAGATAATTATTTAAAATATAATTATTTTGTTTTAAAAATGAGATAATTATCTTTTGAGATGATTCAAGCAATTATCTTCATTTAAAAATGAGAAAATGAACATGGACCACTATATGTCCAAAAACATTCAATGGGCTACTATATGTCCAAATACATTGATGGACCACTATATGTCTAGATTCACTTCTCAAAATCTATAAATTGTAACGCCCCAAAAAATGTGTTCCATTGCTTCTACATCTCGAATTCTTGGTTTGTGTATGACCTTTGTTAATGTTTTTGAAAAACTATTTATCTAGTTTCTCTCTCGCATAAATTATGTTTTAGAAAGAAAAAAATGGTTACCAAAATCGGTATTTAATCGAAAAGAAGTTTTACAAAATTGGGGTTCACATTTAGTGGTATCAGAGCAAGGATTAGATTCCCTGTGGATTGTGCCAAAAAAATATTTTCATTGCATTCTTGTGTGTGAAACTAAGGTTTGGAAACAATGATTTTTAAAGAATGGAGCTAGTCGACAATGTATCGCACCAGGCCGCCGAGTCCCGAGAGCCTATGATGGGGTAGGAATCCGCCCCAGGGCACAAAAGGCATAATTAAGAACTGGATAAAGTACTATTATTATCAATTACATTGTAATTGTGTTTGTGTAAAATGAGTGAAATTGTGCATTGTATGTACATGCATGAATATGAATTTGTCCATACGATACATTTCATTAGATTGGTATAATTGCTATGTGTTTGAGTAAAATGAAAAGGGTAAAGACATATAATGCCTTTATGCATAAATCAATGTGGGGTAAGTAGCAGAATAATTGCTAAATGATCATGACAAAAGTTGGAAGAAGAAATTAAGAAACCATAAGAAGGTAAGTACAGATTTTGTGTAAAAGTAGAACTAAAGTTTTGTTTGCTAAATTGTATAGCAGAGGAATTGAATATGTGAAACATGTAGAAACATGCTTATATACTTGGTATGTTAAAGGTTAAAGGAATGATTGATGCTATGTGAATGATTTGAGGGTTGAGTTCTATTCTTATTCTAGAGTGCAGACACGATACCGTGCTATATAGCATGAAACTAGTGCCAAGTAATGCCCGTTGATGTGAAAAGAACAAGGGTCGTGCTTAATTAAAATTCCCATGTTCGCTAGACAAATTTTAATTTGAGCTTGACAAGAATGAAAATCTAAATGTTAAAGGGGTGACGAAAATACTAGTGTGTAGAGTATTTAAGTATACATAGTATGAAGGTTATGTAACAAATGTTTTGAACAAGGATTTAAGTACTTGGTGAAAAAGTCAAGTGTGAAGGAACATTAACAACAACAGAGATAACTTATGTTAGATAAATTCTTGTTGTGATTATGACATAAATTGTTAAGTAATGAGGGAACTTTACAGAAGAATAAGATTGGAATTGTTAACGGCAAATGGAATGCCTAAATGGAACTTGAGGGCTTGGGGGAAACCTAAGTAACTAGCGAATGTATGAGCGTTTCCCAGGAATTGGGAAAGCTATTTAGAGTGGTGCGTGGATTGAGTCCTGTACGAAATTAAAATGAATGAATATGACGGTCTTAGTGACTGACTAAGCATTGAGTGAGTGAAAGGTGAAAATTGACTTGAGGATTTAAGGAGTATATTGGTCCCATTAGGGGAAAAACAACAGTGTATACGAGAGAAGTAATTAGAGATAGAAAAATTCGAGGTATTACTGTGGATGATATTGGGAGACTATGGTAAAGTATGTTTGAGGATTCGATTATAGAGCGTGACCATTGAGGTTACTATCACTCGTTCTCCTCTTGAAGGTAGTGCCAACATTGTACTTTGTATAAGGAAGTGATTCTTTGGCTTCTTACATAGCTTTCTTGACCAAGGGTAGGGCATTTCTTGCCTTTCTCGTAAAAATTTTGCATTTTTGCATTTTCTTCTTATGCGTACGGAAAACATGTTCTTGTTTACCTACCTTGGGCTGACATTACCTGATAAATGGAAGATCGTGTGTATAGACATATTTGAGGAAATGAAATAAGAGAGTTTTGAGCAAATTAAAGGGAGCAAGTTGTAATGATGAGATATGAATATCAGTTTGAACGAGTTTGACATGATCCGAGGGGTCATGAGTGATTGTTGGTTGAGAGAGATAGAGTTTATAGGATAAACGATGGTACCAAATTTATCGATGTGAAAGGTGATGTGCCAAGCGCATATTACAAGAAAATGAACATACAAAAATGCCATAACCTATGAGTATAAGAAGTACTCTAAAGTGAAACTTATGAAGCGATCACTAAGTTTTAAAAGTGGAAATTGAATCTGAAAGGTATGTTCGGGTGCTCATTGGAGTACTCGATGAATAAAGACGACCTTGAGGTTATGATGTGGTTATGTGAGTAGACAATAATCCGACTAAAAGTCAAGGAGAGATGGAGGGTAGTTGCAATGACAAGTCAGAAGAACTTAAGACAAGTTTAAGCCGACTGTTGCCCAGAAAGATGGTTGATACTGGGTATAAAAGATAATGCAAATAGAGATTTATGGAGTGCAAGTTATGTTGGGAGTCATGACGAAAATATGGTGTGTTAAAGGCAGATTGCTTAAAAGGGGGTGACAGGAAAATGTTGGAGCTTATGGGTGTAAGAAATGCCTTTAAGTGAGGGATCACGAGTGGAATACTAGAGTGTCTAGGTGAAAAATGAAATATAAGATCGTTCCTTGGTTACTTATGTTTGCATAATTATGGTATTGAAAACCTTATGGATAAGGGTGAGAACAAAAATTAAAGTAAGCATATGGATTAAATGATTAGTTTCATTAAGGCATGTGTACGATGAAATGTTTGATTGGATGATGGAAAAAGAAGAAGATACATGAAGGTGTAAACAAAATGTGAACATAGTTGTGAGCCTTTGTTAATTTGATGATTTGGGTTGGTTTACTTATTATGGTGGAGTTTATAAAATGCTTTGTGATTTAAGGTGTCAATGTGTTAATGGTGAAGCCTGCTTTGAGCCTGAATATGATAGTGTGAATTGTGGTGCTATTATGAGGTTGAGTATGTAAGTTAAGATGAATTGGATTGGATCCTTCATTATCATCTTATATAAAAGTCATTTGAAACATAAGAATATGTTCTTTCTTATTGGTATGTTTGGTCCTTGTTGGTTGTCTTAAGCTAAGAGTTTAAGTGGGAATGTGTGAGTTTAAGTTAAGTAAGTTGAGTGTTTGGAACCTAACTTGCTTCAAATTTTGGGGAAAAAATTTCTTAAGGGGGAGGGTTGTAATGCCCTGAGAAATGTTCAATTAATGTTGGAATAATATCTAATATAGGTTTGAAGAATGTATATATAAGGATATATATGCCAGGGATCAAAAGAAGGTCTAAAATAACATATGTGGTAGTCAGGGCTACATTAGCGTACGTTAATTGAGTAATTAATGTACGTTAATCCTTGTTTAGTTGAGTAACGTACGTTATATTGAAGAATAATGTACGTTACTCAAGCCTGTTTTCCCAGAACTGTATTTTTAGTAACGTACGTTAATTGTGAAATAAACATACGTTATCGGGGCTCCGAACACTTCATTAAATGGCTGGAACACACCTCATTTTAGGACAAAACATCCCACAACTCTCCCAACATTTTCTCAACACTAAAACACCATTCCAAGGTGCTCTAAACACCAAACCTTCCTCCTAACTCATGGATTTTAGCGAATTAACATCAACATGATTCCTCCATCTGATTCCTCCGCAGTAGGGTTTTTGGGAGCAAAGAGGAAAAAGGTAAACTCCTTGTTCTAAGTTGAAATGTGTAGGAAATTAAGTACATTTGGTAGGGTTTTGTTGGGTTTTCATGTTAGTTGCTAAATGTACAAACATTTAACTTAAAATTGGAAGATTTGTGGGAGATTGAGAAATTGAGGGTTTGCGGAAAAATTTGGGATTTTGAGGAAATCGATTGAGGGAATGAGAAATTGAGCATAGGATAATGTATATAATGTGAAATGTAATATGATTTGTGTAGGAGGAGACAAATGGAACTCGAATCGGAGATTTGTGCCGAATTGAGTTAGTGGGAACTCGAGGTAAGTGCACTTTGACACTTACGATTGTAGCGTTAGCCTTGGTTTGGTTAAATCTATGATCTAAATGTTTCTTTTGTTCATATGATAGTGGAAATGATGGTGAAGAGTGTATGTTTATGTATATGTGTGTGAACTGGATCTGGATGGAGTGGTTTGATCATGTGTATAAGTTTTGGATGGTTTATGTGGAGTTGTGCTATATTGGTTATTTGATGTTAATAATAAGGAATGTGATATGAATGCATGAATGGAATGAGGTATGTATGTGCGTGTGTGGATTTTCTTTTCGTGTGAGTAGATAAAGTGGTATGTTAAGTGGCTTGGGGATGAATGGTTAATGTGTAAGCTATATTGTATTGGGCTAAGAGTGTATGAAATGGTAAGGATAGCTTAAGATGAATGGTATGATATGCAATGGGGCAATACTTTGTGGTTTGTTATGGAATTTGATTTGTGAGTTATTGAAAAATGAAGAAAGGTTTGATGAATATGTGTATGATTTTGATATGATTAAATTGTTCTAACAAGGATGTTGTGTGTGGCTAAGAGATGTTTAAAATGGTTAGTTAAGAGGCTAATAGGGTTGGTTTGACATGCCTTGAAGTTGTATGAAGTGTGTATGTATGTAACTTGACTTGAATGTGGGCAGAGCGCTTCTAGAACTCATTAACGTACGTTATTTGTGTCAATAACGTACGTTAATGTAGTGTAACGTACGTTAAGTGTAGCTTAACATCCGTTATTCTTGTCTGGAAATTCTGGAAAGTTGCTGATGAATAACGTACGTTAAGGCCAAAAGAAACATACGTTAATTGTGCCCAGAAACCTAGTTTTAACCCAAATAGCATACTAATGAGTGTCTGAAGTGAGATAATGATCAAGGATGATTCCTTAGCACATAAAACATCAAAAATAATTGTTTGTGACATGGCAGCAATGAGTCATTAGAGAATTTAGGCGCGAATACGACATCGTGTTCCACTAGCATGACTGTGTTGGTCGAAAGTTCCCCTGCACCTGACTGTGTTGGTCGTGTTCCTTTGTATGTTGTTGAATGTTGTGCAGGGTGACAGGGATTAGTGACGGGACTACATTTTTGGCAAGGCTAAGCGCTGCGATACTAAAGAAGGTCGAGCTCCTAGATTTGTGATATGATTTTGTTGTAGGTCTATACAATTGTAGTGTAGACGAGATTTATAAACATGACATGTAAAATGATTTCCATTGCTTCCGCATTTCGCTATTTTTTTATGTATGGCCAACCTTTATCTTCATAAAATGATTTGAAAATTATTTTTCTAGTTTCTCTCTCTCTCTCATAACTTAATTATGTTTTAAAAAAAAATGGTTGCCAAAATTGTATTTAATCGAAAATGAATTTAACAAATTTGAGGTTCAGAAGTACTATCAATTTAACCTATTATCTAATCTAACCAAATTGGGTTTGTAAATTAAAATTGTGAACTAAAAAAATGAACTAAAACCAAATTTGGCAAGACAAGGAAGATGAAAACTACGCAAGAGAATTGGGTAAATTCAAATGGGAATAGACAGATAGCTAGACTCAAATCCTCCTAAGATTTCATATGTGAGTGAATTAATTAATTGAAGATTAATGACTATCGGGCAATGGGAATGCCTATTCTATGTTAAAGTATCTCTCGATTAAATTAACAACTAAGATTAAGTTGATTATCAAAACTCTCTTTTAAACTAAAACCCCTAGTTCAACATTACCGTTTCATACATTCTCTATGAGTTATATCTAATACGGAAGAGTTCTGCAATTCTATCTCTAGAACCACAGGCAACTCCTTTCAACTATGCGATACCTAATCCACATGACAATTTCTCAATTAATCAATGTGAAGCCAATAATTACACTAAAAGGCGAGCATTCAATAACAACATAGTTGATTCTTGATAATCCTCATTAAAACCAATAATCAATCAACATCACAACACATAACCATCAAAGGACTCGTCTAATCTAGATATGTGACGCCCAATTCTAATTATTTTTAATTAATTCAAAAATGTGTAAATATTTTTTATAAATATATAATGCTTACGAAATGTGTGCATGCGGATTTTCAAATATACAAAGCATCGAATAAAATACAATGCATTAACAAAAACAACTATTCAAAATTCTTTACAATTCAAATCATTTTTCCAAATGAGATCCGTCGACCTTGCTCTTGGAAATCCTTCTAATCCTACATACATAAAACATTTTACGCAAACAAATACGAGTATTAAAACTTAATGAGCGAATACCCCCACGCCACTATCTAAACCAATTTTGCCTAATGCATTCGTATATTACGGCACACACAGTTTCCATTATCTCGTCTTTCTTCTTTACTAAGTGGCAAGCAAGTTAATCCATTTTTCCTAAATTCATTCCAATATTTGCATGCATCAAGTTTACATTTAAAACTCCATTCATTCCATCATTAATCAATTACCCTACCCATTCACTCATTTACTAACACCATTTCATAATCATATAATTTACTTTGTTTTAAGCATCCAATAAGATAATCCTGGACAATGCCATTCATTATTCAAAACATCATTTTACATCCTTTAGTAATTAATTCAACATTAGCGATCAAAAATCAGTATATAATAATTGCACAACAGAGTTCACAGTGGGTCGACATAGAACGTGTGTATCAACATGAGGACCGTACCAATATACAATGTTGCAGTGTTTGCAGCGCAAGCTCATGTGGAAGACCACAAGTGTTGCGCTGACACACTGGAATTATAATAGTCTGACACGGACATCATTTTGCCAAACATGAGGGTCGTGCCACTCTATTGCCCAATTCTAAGACACATCATATTCATCATGTTCATTTATTATCCTGAACATAGTTACTTACAATAAAACACAACATCCACAACAAGATCACCACACTTATTTCCCACACAATATCTCAATCTAAATATGTTCAAATAAGACAAACAAATCACCAAATGCATTCATCAATACATAACCTTATTTCTGAAATGCATCCATCAATACAATCATTTTAATGTAAACATGTTCATTCTACAAACCGTAACATTTAACACAACACATGATTCAAGGAAAATCAATTTTGAAATCACACGTATATGTAATGTAAGTGTAACTCCCCAAAAATGATTGTAATTAAGTTAAATAAAATAGGAACTGGATACAAGTTGTCGAAAAATCTGTTGAGAATTACAGCAGCAGTAGCTGAGCATTGTCTCGACACGAGCGTGCCACTTGGGCGTGCTCATCTCTGCTGGAAAGTGCTGGCACGAGTCGTGGGCACGATACGTGCCATGATCGTGCTAGAAAATATGAGGCACGATCCATTGGCACGAGGCGTGCCGGGATCGTATTGGAAAAAGCGGGCCACGACGTTATGGCACGACCCGTGCTGAGCTCGTGCCTAACTTCTGATTCAAAACTGAGAACTGCGATACCTCCCTCCATTGCATGTAAAAGCCAATAGAAACCCTAACCAACAATTCCCTCATCACTTCCAAACCCTAAACACTCATTTCCACACCTAGAAATCTGTAACCTTGCGAAAGAAAAACATAACCGGGATGAGTTCTAAGGGGTGCTGCGATTTGTCAGAGAGGTAAGTCCAATTTTGATAAAATGTAGGTGCTGAAGAGTGGGTTTTTTCTATGGAGGTTTGTGAGGTTTGGTATAAAATTCGTAATAGTATGTGTGTTTAGATGAGTATTGTGAAAAGTGAGAGAAAAGGTGGATGTTAGGGTTTGGTAATTTGGGGTTTGTGAGAAAATAAGGATGAGGGTATGAAATTGAGTTTAATTATGGTGAGTAATAAGTTAAGTGTGATTGAATGTGTGTAGGTATTGATTTCTGGAACCCGAATCAGGAATCGGGCGATGAATCATGTCTTGGAGCCCGAGGTAAGTGCTTTTGCCACTTACTTTAGTTCGTTTTGTTATGAATGGTTGACTATATGTGCGTTTCTTGTTTTATGAATGATAAATTATATATGAGTGACTTGGTTATGCATGAGTTTGGTTATATGCCTTTGAGAAAATGATAATGAGTTATGTATGTTCGATTTTGATGTGGTGATGAGTTGGATAGGAAGTGTAGTCTTATGTTAAACATGTACTTGTAAAATGGTATGGGTGGATATCATGGATGACTTGTATGTTTGACTTACATAACCATTTCAAAGAAAGTGGAATGAGAAGGTGCATGTAATGTATGTTCTTTATGAAAATGGGGCTTCTGCCCATACATATAATTATGTTAAATGGTTAAAGAAAGATTTATGCTTGTTTACATTGCACCATGACATTATGGCATTAGCATGATTATTTTTTGTATGTTCGTGATGAGGGCCTCGTGGCCAATTACGCGCGAAGAGAGTGGATTCTCTCTTATGAAAATAGGGGCCTCGTGGCCAAATATGCGGGAAGAGAGTGGATTCTTTCTTATGCATGAGAAAAAGAAATGAGGGCCTTGTGGCCAAAGTGCAAACTAAAACAAGGGCCTCGTGGCCAATTATGCGCAAAGAGAATGGACTTTCTCTTGAGATGTGAAGACTCCAGAGCATGGCATTGTATGTTGCATTTGGCATTTGCATACATATGCATTCATGATTCATTTCCTTGAATTAGTGTGTTATGATTGGATTCAAGTATGATGATGGTTTGTGTATGTGTATGAATTATGTAAATGATAATTTGATGTGTGTGTTGTTGGTTATGATTGTGGATCTAATCTCGTTAAAGAGTGTTAATCATGTGTTGAATGGGTATTTGCGGTGTTTCGAGTGTCTATCATGGTTATATGAATTCATTTAAGTAAACCAGTATGCCAGCACGACGTCGTGTCGATTTTGGCACAAGCCGTGCCAGGGGCTGCTATTATGGGTAGGAAGAGCACGAAGGTCGTGCTCATAAGGCACGATCGTGCTCCCTAGAGAAAAACTAAGTAATTTAAGAAAGAAAATGTTATGTTTGACATTGCAACAATGTTCCATAGGGAGTTTAGGCAAATGCGGTTTTAGTGCTCTACAAGCACACTCGTATCGGCCGTAGGTTCCCCTACGCATTCAGCATAACAGTTATAAGGATTCACTTACTGAGTATTCCTTTGTTTTTTTGTGTATATGTGTGCTGAGTGACAATAGCCGGTGCAGGGACTTTCTATTTTGGCGAAGCTCGAGCGCATGATACCTTGCGGATAGGTCGGCACTTAGTGGTTTTGGGATTTACACCTTTTGTATTTTTGTATAGCCATACACTTGATAGTATAGGCTTTTGGCACTTGCATTATTTTAAACCAAAAACCATACGCTTCCGCATACTTTGCCACTTCATTTGTATTGGGCTTGGTTTAATGAAATACATGTTTGCCACTCTTTATATATATATGTTTCATTTGGACTGTTTCTATTTTACTTTAAAAAAATGGGGCAAAAATCAAGGTTTATTGAAAAATGAATTTATCGAAATTGGGATTCACAGCAAGAATGTCACATGATGCTTTCGTGCATACTAATGCAATCACACATAATCATGCATGCCCCGAGGCCAATCTTTTCCATTTACGACCAAAGAGCTATTGCTCTCAATTTTATATGATCATGGGCTCTCGTCCTAAATTTCATAAGACCATAAGCTCTCGCCCTAAATCCATACGGTCGTGAGCTTTTGCTCTCTTTTTCATAGGACCTTGAGTACTCGCTCTTTTTTCGAGCCTATGGCCCCTTTCCTTTCTTGCGGCCAGTGCTCAGACAAATGCTCGTGCAACATGAGATTAAATGACATGAAATCATCCACACATATATCCAATCATGAATCACATTTGTTTTTCCATCACCATACAACATCCATTTTCAATACCATATCCATTCACAACTCACATCTCATATGGCAATCTCAACATGACAGCACATAGGCAATTTCATATCCATACGATTCCATTTCTAAAGTCCACATGCCATATAACCCCAAATTTACATACCAACCATTCACAATGCACGTACATTACACATTCCAATTTCACACAATATCCATATGGCATTTGATCACAATCACAATTCATTCAAACTTAATTTACACAAATAACCACAATTCACATTACAAGCCATATATTATCAAAATCCAAATTTCATGAAATTCATATAATTCACCATTTCATGATTCCATTTACCAACATCATATAATTTCACCAAAAATATGCACATGTTATATATCCACAAGCTCATACAATTCATCCACTAAAACAAACAAATCAAAATATTATCAAGTCACATCGCAACTTTATTATGCAAACAACATCACACAGCACAATGCGCAGACACATCCATATCACATGATGATCACCATATATAATTAACCATGCATGGGCAGAAAAAGGTAAGTAAGTGTTGAGTACACACTTACCTCGTAAATCTAGCTAAGCTTGCCTTCCTAGCAACATTTCAATTCCATCTCAGTTTGTTATCCCTAAACAAAATTGATATTTCAAAAATGGGCAGTCCCCTTTTCGACCGTCCAATCTATCATAATCCTGCCAAAAATCCAACTATTCCATCTAAAACTAATCACGATAGAACGACTGGGGGCAGTGGAAGTCGTGCACGACTATAGGAGGCACGACAACCATGTTAGGCTACTGTCCTGAGTGGTTCTGACGTGTGGCTGGACATGCGACGATCGTGGTAGAGGAAAAAGAGATGCACGGGGCGTATGAGAGAGAAAGACATGCGACCGGTGATTGTGAGG
Organism: Breynia disticha f. nivosa; assembly: GCA_948193385.1. Lineage (NCBI taxonomy): Eukaryota > Viridiplantae > Streptophyta > Magnoliopsida > Malpighiales > Phyllanthaceae > Breynia > Breynia disticha. Next base: position 6,265 of record CANYCX010992146.1, on the reverse strand, counting down.
CACGGCTAGCATGTTCTGATCACAGTGATGTGCAGAGAAGGTGGAAAGACAAGCAACTTAGGCCATGCGACGGCCAGGCAGGAGAAAAGGAAGCGTACAGTGGCTGTGTGCGGTGGAGTGAATGCACGATGAAGAAGAGAGAAAGAGAGAGCAGCAGAGAGAGTTGGCATCAAGGGAAGACATGCGTCGGCAGGAAGAGAGGCGCAGGAGTGTGCGCGGTAGAGAGAGGATGGTGATGGTGGTGGAGAACGAGAGACGAGAGAGAAGGTGAGGGAGAGAGAGATGAGAGAGGCGGCTGCAGAGAGGGAGGAGGGAAAAAGAAGAGGAAAATTAGGGTTTTAAAATGTGGGGTGATTTTTAAGGCTAAGAGTGCTTTTGTGTGCACCTGGACTAAAATACCCTTGAACACCAAATGTCATTCTTTTTTCCCAATTATTCTCTTTCCTTTTCCAATTTCATATTTTTTTGTACATACAAAAAATCGTATACTGGTATTTATTTTATTGAAATTTATTTTTAATTTAAATTAATCCACGTCTGTATAATTTTATTAATTTTGAATAATCTAATTATTTTAATTTTAAATTTTAAAAATTTTAGGGGCATCACAAGATATCCATGTAAATTTAGTTCATCCTATGACTAAACCAATAATCAAAGCAACTAGAATTCAATACAATAGAAAAGTAACCCATGGAATCTCTTACAAGAGTTAACAATTCTACGGTCTATGTCAACAATCTCTTTGTATGGTGGTTTCTCGGCTTAAATCTCCGCTCTTCTCTGCTGCAATCAACTCCTTACTATGCTGACGGCTCTCTGTTCTAAGCTCTCTTTCTATTCTTCTCAAAAATCTATTTACAAGTGAACCCTAAAAATAGCCTAGTAAGTTGGGAATGGCCCGTAAAATGAGCTGGGCAAACCATTTTGTGGGTTGTTTGCTCGAGTCCACTGCAAATTCTACAGGTGAAAAGGTCTAGGAAAGAGCCTGGCAAGGCTGTTTCTCAAACCGCAAAGCGTTCTATTTGTCTAATAGCTTCAAATGGTTTGAGAAATGGTTTGGAGTATACCGCTTTGCAACCCATTTTGGTCCCTCAAAATGCTTCTGTAATTTTGGTGAAATGGAACGGTTTGCTGAGGTCGTTCTACAAATCGTTTGCCATTCTCTGCTTGTGCTTTTCTTGCTGTTTCGCTCCGTTTCAACCTAAATTTTTCATTTTTGCACTTGAAGTTCCACGAGTGACCTGAAGACATAAATATCATACACATCATATGGAATGCTACTGAATTGGAAAAAATATCTGATAAATGTCATAAAACAGGTATGAAATATATATGCAAAATGACGTTTATCAAACTTCACCACACTTAAACCTTTGCTTGTCCTCAAGAAAATAATGATAAATCATAGTAAAAAAATACAAGACAACCTTGGTTAACCTAGTATCATAAGTTTTTATAAGGTCTCAAATATAGCCAAGTAGCATAAGTTCAAAAACAACGCATAACCAACAATGTTCAATAGACAAAAACTGATAGGTTGACCATTCAGGTAATTATAATTCAGAGAAGATCCTATGTGTGTGCGTAAACCAAATTCAGAAAAGTTCCAAAATTTATCATGCAACTATTACCAAACGATACGACCTTGACCGTAATGCAAATATAGTGCAATTTACCTTAAAATATGAACACTTAAGAACAAACATGGTTAACAATTTTTTTCAATTTCCTCATTTAAGATAGAATGCATTTTACGCTCCATCTCCATTTGCTTTTCACTTGCTCGATTGCTACAAACTCATTTTTCTTTACAATATTTTCTTTGTTTCTCAGTTTCTACTATCAGGAATTATTTCCCTTTTTACGCGAAGACCACCCACTTTTTGTTGTTGTTCCTGTTTACTCAAGAAACGCCGTGAAAGAGGTGTTTTGCATACTCATATCTTCCTTACCAGAAAGAGGAGTAGAGCTTTACCTTTGCTGTCAACTTTACCCTTTTTTGTTCCTTATAGAGTTTAGGTTCAATCAAGTAAGGGCACATTTTCAAAGCATTAACTCAACAATCCCAACTTCAGTTAGCCATAAATATTCACAAGACAACAAAAGTAATATTGAGTGTGAACAGTTACAAGATAAAAATTAAAACTCACCCAAAACTGGTTTTGGCGTGCTCAAAATTAGGATACTACTAAGAATGTAAGAATGCACAATTATTTAATCAAATAGTTACATTTTTATTCTAAATAACATTGACAGTTATGATAGTGCGATTGAAAATAATGCACTCAACTACAAAGAATCATCACTGGCCAAAACCTTAATTGCGAGATGTTCCATTAAGGCATACACATTTTTTATTTTAATGAACCCCCCTTCACCACACTTTAGAGCAAAACATTGTCCCTAATGTTAAAGAGAGTAATAAGATAAAGGAGAATAAAAATGAAAAATTATGGAAAACTTGCCTGAAAGCGAGTATGAGGGAAAGCACAAAGAGAAACCAGAAGACCGTAGGAATTCAGCACTTGAAGAAAATATAAAAGAAAACTAAAAAAGAAGAAAATAGAAACACACATTAAACATAAATATCAAAGTAAGTATCAAAGTACAATTAGATAAAAAGAAAAGAAACCTGCAAGGAAGAAAGACTAAATAAAAACACATAAAAGAAGAAGACACAATAGCTTTTAACGACGTATACAGTAATTGTAAAGCCAGAACGAGGGGAGTCTCAACACACTCAATCATCAACATCATCAACACTGTCATGGTCATATGGCTGCTTTGGCGGTGCCTGATAGTACTGGGGATACGGATGGTAGTACTGCTGATATGGCAGCGATGGCTGGTAAGTTGGCGGTTGGATGTTCATATGCTGGAACATATGATGCATCTGATGCTCCAATGCATAAACATGGCCACCCTGAACCATCTGCTCCCTGTAGTTTGCCTCTTGCTGCTGCTGGATCGTTGCAAGAGTGGCGCTCTGCTGCTACTGGAGCACAGTATCTGCTCAAACTGTGAAGGTTGTCCATGCTGCAGCGGTGATGGAGCCTCTGGTGCCAGAGCCTCGGTTGCTTGACCTTCCTCTTCTATCGGAGCTATCTCATCATCCTCTACACCCCTCAGCCTGTATGCATAACCTCAGCAATTTTTCGTCGCTCTATCATCCGCATATGGGATAGTACCCCTCTATCTAAGTACTCGATTAAAGCCGACACTATCATCACTGGCAGAAGATTAAAGCGCTCCAAGCCTTGGAACAGTCGCGTGGTATAGTGTGAAAAGAGTCGCAATCCTTGACCTGGTCACTTGATCCATAATAGACTTAGCCAACAAGTGTGCTACATTAATCGGGTAGTGCCAGTCCATAATGTAAAGGAACAGTAGATCTTAGGTTGTGACATTGCCTGCACTTTCCCTTCTGGTGGCGATGACTCAGTGCATACTATGTCATACATGACATAAATCAATCCATACCATATCATCCACACAACACACATTATCTCAAATCAACATTCAACCAATACAAAGCTCATATTACGCAATTCATGTAGCATAAATTCCACAAGTCAACTAAACACAATTTCATGCAATTCTTTCAAGCGCTAGTACACCCTCGACACAACAATCACACTTCAATTTATATTTTTTTAAGCACAATCATCATGCATGTAACCACATATATTACCATACAAATACAAGACATACCAAGGTAAGTGTGGTTCAATGCACTTACCTCAAATCCACAAAGTTGTGTGCTCAGCACTCAACTTCGACTCTAGTTTTGGCTTTTATCTCCTACATAAATTTCATTATAATTTCATTAAGACATTTCCTAACCATATCTACTACATAATTAACTCACATAACCCACAACCTCTCCCCTAATTTCCTAATTTTCATAAAACCTACACAAAACCATCTTCTATTTCAGTCTTTGATCTCATTTCCTCTAAAACCTATAATTTTCACCATATTCTCTCACCATTCACACCCACACAAGTTTTCCTGAGGTAATTCATCACTGTTCTAACCATTATTCATAATCATACATAAGATCCTAACTCAAACCATCACACACAAAAACCCTAAACTCAGATTTTCCATACCAAAAGGGTCTAAGACATTACCTTAGTTCCTTAAGCCTCCAATCCGTAAAAATCTCCTACCTCTTGCTAGAAATGGTGTGGTTTTGAAACCTAGGGTTTGGGTTGTAGGTGGTGGGGTTTGAACAGCTTTTAAGACTCAAAATGAGTCTCCCATCTATTTTCTCGCATTTTTACTGTTTCACACGGCACATCCCTGTATACATTCGTGTCGAGCACCGTGTGCCGCATTTTCTCACACGTTGCAGCCACGACTCCTGTTCCACATCGTACTATATGGTTTAATTCCAGTAGCATTGGCACGACCCATGCTCAGCCCATTCCAAGCCTGTGCTGGCCTATTTCTATTTTATTTTCTATCGTTCTTTCCCAACTCGATCCCTGCTACATTTAATTATATTTCTTCCTAATTTTCCTATTTTTCTAGGGCATTACATTTAGTTCGAGAAGCGGCAAGTCCTCAAGTGATGTCTTCAGTTGTTGTACGTTACTCTGATCAAGCCCCTTAAATGTTGGCTTGCGGGTCATAAAATTAAAGGTTTTAAGGTGTGCGACTTGCTCGGAAACTTAGAGATCATCCTGTTTTGCAGTTCTACCCTATACCAGGCATCGCTCCAATGGATCTATGTATGTTAGTTCCTGCCAACAAGTAGATAAAAAAGGAGTGAGATGAACTAACGAAATAATAATGATCATCCTGTCCAAGAGAGTAACGTAAATATTTAGATAGTAGAAAAGTGACCTCTTCCTACCAACACACAATACTAGTTTACCATCACTGACATCTATAATAGCCCTAGCAGTGACTAAAAACGGACGATCCAAAATTAACGAAACCTCAACATCCTCATCTAAGTCTAAGATGACAAAATCCACAGGAAATATGAATTTATCTACTCGCAATAACACATCCTCAATTTTACCCCTAAGAAATTTTACCAAACTATGCATCCATAAGCTCTTTATTCAATCAAGGCAGATATAGGATTCTACGTTTCTACTCCAAAATTAGCTCCTTAGTTGCGATTTTTCACAGAGCTGGAGTCGTATCCTCCTCGCCGTCTTATGGACTGGTCTCAATAGGTACCTGTACAGGTGTATCAGATGATGTATTTTTAATAGTATCTAGTATCTAAGGAAGTTCTCGCCCACTCCAGAGCATGATTTCTTGAGCATACGCAATCGGTTTGACTTTTGTGTTACTAGACCAAGCACCTGGCTATCTTTCTTAGACTACCTTCGCCAATTGCCCCACTTACTTTTCTAAGTTATGGAGTAATGCTTTAGTGCTATGAACTGAGGTCTCCACTATCTGAAAACAGACATCACTGACTTGAATAAACTTGGAGAGAATATCTTCCAAGTTTGGTTTTTGCTCCGCTAGAGGAACCTGTTATTGCTGAGTTTGTTGCTGCTGTTGTTGGAAACCTAGGGTTGATTAGGTCGTGCGCCCCATGAAAAGTTTGGGCAATTCTGCCACCCTGGATTGTAAATCTGATTAAAATGGTTGTTCTGATGTGGTTGATGTGATTGTCCAGAATAGTTGTGCACGCCGTGGCATTCCTGTGTGCCCTGGCTTTCGTCTTGAGATGCAACCTGCAAAATATGGTTAGCAGAACTAGAAAAGGGAAATGAAATATCATCAATTTTCTTACTGAGTGCCTCAACTTGCGCAACCAAAGCAGTGACTGCATCAACATCATAAACTCTCGATTGTCGTACTGGTCTAGCTTTGGCAGCACCCCATTGGTAATTGTTCATTGTCATTTGCTCAATAAGTACCTGAGCTACCTCTGGTGTCTTAGTGTTCAGTGTCCCCCAGTTACTGTATCTATAGATTGTTTAGTAGCAGGGTTTAGACCATTGTAGAAAGTCTGAACCTACATCCAAGTGGAAGACCATGGTGTAGGCACCGTCGAAGTAAATTATTGAACCGCTCCCATGTGTCGTAGAGAGTCTCTGACTCCAATTGTGAATAAGAGGAAATGTCTGTAACATTCCGAAAATTTTTCGTCTAAAATAACGATAATAGATGATTTAATGTTAATAAATAATAGTTTAAAAGAAAATAAAAATGGATGATATAAGGTTGATATGAAAATGAGTTGGAAAAATAAAATAAATAAATAGATAAAAATTATTTTCCGGAATTT